>DWMR01001158.1:0-10072 GCA_018245355.1 Dalla costala | reverse complement strand
TAGGCCAGCCGTCATTGGCCAACGTCAGCTACGTCGTCGTAAAGTCGCGTCTCTGGTCTAGTACAAATATATAACCGAGGTAGGAAACGTTACGCTATTTTTAAGCGCTAGTTACTCTTCTATGCTTTGCCGTTCGCTGACTTTTATCATGTCAGAAAAATAGAACGTGTCAAAGTAGTGTGAATAAAACTGCTCGCAAGAAAAATACGTTTTTTTATATATTTGACAGTCGCTTATTAGAATTATTATTCAGCCACTCACTGGCGAGACGGTCAGTGATCCTGACTGATGAGCTGTGAGTCCCGGATTCGATCACCAACCGGGGCAGACATTTAATTTTCAGATGAGTGTTTGTACTCGGGGTCTTGGGCATTTAATTGTGTTGATTCTGTGTGTCCGCCACCCGCAATACACAGAATCCTAGTGAGTGTGCAAGTGAGTGTTTCTAAGCAATCTATGACGGCATAAATAAGGTTAGCGGTGGCACCCCCCTCTCTGGAACCTTTAGCAGGCTCTACCAGCTAGCGAATTCTAAAAATGCATCCATCACTTTGGATTAATTGTTCGGAAATAAAAATCCAATTAAGTAAACTGCTTCAAACAAGAAATCTTGAGCACAAAGCGTAAGACGACTAGAAGTGGCTGTTTTAGAAGTGTAAATCTATGTAGCTTTAATGCATAAAGAATTTTATCTGCAATACAATACAAATATACTTTATTGCACACCATAGGAAAAAAATCCACTGCCGCCCATGGACATCTGTGACAAGCCTGGAATAGGACTGTTAATAAGAATATTAGTTCATTAGTATTCGTTTGTAATGGGACTATGGGTGTTATGAATGTAAGTGACAGTTAGTCCTTTTAGTAAGTATTAGTAGTCCAGTTAGTAATCGTTAGTATTTCTCCTAGACGAAGCTGGTCACAGATGCGTTGCCACCTCTGAGGACTAAGGTGGTCACCTCTTGTATAAGTCTAACCCGTACGTGGCACGCTGAGTTAAGCTGATGGTGCTCTATGGTATAATTGTATTCATAGTAAATCCTTTGTTTTTTTTTTTTTTTTTTACCTAACCCATAACTACCATTAAAAAAAAAAATACTTTGTGGGTACCCAGACACTGATACATATGCACCCCTTCGAATAAGTCTATGAATGCACCCAATATAAGCATCACCAATCACCAATAACAAGGTTACATTATGAGAATCGTTGGGTCACAAACAACGAATAAAATGGTGGTAAACCATTTTATACGAATAAAATGGTGGTAAACCATTTTATTCGTAGGGAAGTCGTAAATGTGAAATGGATTAAAGTGTTTAGCGTTTTACCTTTTCCATTTTCTCGTTGTTAGTTACTTACTTATCTCTCGGTATAAGTAGTTATTAGCACTTGATCTTTGCCCTTTTCAATATTGTTTCTATTTTAAACATCCTTTAACATAGCATAACATCAACAACCCTTATCGAAAGTCCCTTGTCTAACACGGCGTTTGTCGGCATGTTCTAGTGATGCGACGACAACGAATATCCGGCACGGCTCGAGGCTGGAGCGCAAATATCCGGCTCAACTTGTGTTTGATGAAGTCGTGACAATTTCACCTGCAACCGCGTGGAAAGGAAATAGAGGGAGGTGCTTGGGTTAGGTGTTCAACATAACCTGTTGCGGCATAAAAGCAAAAAAATATACATTTACTATTAATTATATTACACTTTTATCAATGCGATTTCGGATTCGGCCGTTGCCTGCCATGACAGTTATTTTATTATGAATGTTTGTTCTCGGGTTCGAGTGTGCTGGTGCACCTAAATGTGAACATATTTATATAATGTACTGCCTAAAAAGGTGTTTCATGTTTCAGGACTGAAATTTAACACTTAAAAATAACAGACTATGTAATTGATCATTGTATCATAATGGTGGTAAAGTAGATACTAACCAACGTAGATTTCAAAAATATATACAACACCAAATATACCACAATCATTAATGTTCAGCCGTTCCTGAACCCAAATTAGCGATACAGACACACGTCGTCACTGGTCACTTAACATAACAAGTTTTAAATATATAAAAAGTTAAAAAACATGACTACCAGCTGTAAAATACTAGCGGTTGGGAGACAAATATTTGGGTTGGGTATATTGAGATGACTTTTTTAAATGTATACCTCTGGTATCCAGCAAGATAGTATTCACCATTTGACCGAATATCGAATAGAACCGATATCCGGTCGGCTGTTGCATCTCTAATTTGTCATCCACAGTGACTTATTGAAAAAGCATCATGTGCGCTACGCCACGTCTTATGGGCACGCTCATGTCATATCGGTTACCCTAAGCTCGTGTACTGCGGTTTTCTCAGACGACATTATAATATTATAATACCACTATATCTACGCAAATACGTGTGACTTCTACTTACGTATTAATACCACATTAATACCAGTATTTACAAGCCGTAATATTTGTTTACACCTCTAAGATAATGAATCTAAACATCCCATTTAAGTAATTTCAAGTTTGTTTACACCAACACACATTGTGTAGACGGATATCAAAATATCATGAATTTCGGGTATGCTGATTGTTGCCACAGAATAAATAATAGTAGGTATACCTATGTAACATTAATTTGGGCTTAGGATATAGGCGAACTATTATTAAAGTACTGTCAATATACTAAAAAGATATCTTTTAAATGCAATATTATTTACTGTGAAAACAAAAATTATAGTAGTACTTTTTTATATGTGTGATTAATTTTCCCCAATTTTAGGGAACATAGTGCAGTTTGCAGATTAATAAGATAAAAACGTATTAAAACATAGACTGTGCACGTGCTAATGACGTAAAACAATTTACTTATAAGTAGGTAACTTTTTATCAATTTATCATCATCATATTTCCATTAGACAACCTTAAATTAAATTTTAGTAAACGTGTCTCCAAGTTACTAGACCCGTTTTTGTCTGTCTTAGATTGAGCAAATATTCTATTTTAACCAAACTATTGTGGCTAACTTAAGCATAGTTCAGAACTTGGGAATAAATTCTGACGCATAACTTTAAAACAATGAATAGCAAAATTTGATGATTGATTAATCGGCATTGGAAACTTTTTAATTTCGTAAGTTCAATATCGTCTTTAGACATCTCAATATTCGTGTAAGTAAATAATATTGTTTATATTAAAAACATACTTATTTCCATACCTACTTCTTATTTGTATTTAGTTTACCGACTACATTTAATATTAACTTGAAAGCGATTGATTTGATGGAACTGTTAGGTAAATACATTTTTTAGTTACAAAAATTAGATTACCTACCGCTACCCATTTTAAAGAAAGAGGTATCGGAGTCAATTTTGATAAAAACTAGAACCACAACGTCAAACCCTCTCGTAGTTTCGGATTTTCCCAACCACGCCCACTTGAAAAATCCACCATGTACATTTTTTACTCAATTAGTCATCCACGCCAAATATCGGATTCTAGTTTTTTAGAGAAAAAAACTGGTTGCAGTCCGCGAGTAGCTTGGCTGCAAGCTGTAGGTAGGTACTATCGACGTATTTTGGTGGCTTCCGTGCCAGAAAGAATCATTATGATATCAAATGGCTGCCATATCAGTTGGAGATTGATGTGGAGACGAATCCGATACTTTGTATAAATAAAAATGGCAAGAGGCACAAAAAAAATACTTAAATAAATAAATACAGATAGGTATGTACCTACCTAGTTTACGCTTTTGTGAAATTTGTGAAAATTGTAATTATGTTTCGGCCTGAACATATTAGGTTCCCGATTAAGTAATTTAAGCTACTTATTTTTAGTATTATACCTATTACTTTATTTTGCAATATTTAGGACGAAGTAAAATTAAATGTGCCGAAATAGGAAATAATGGCACAATAAATACAATCAATCAGGCTAAGATTTCCATCAAAAAACAACTGACTTTGGGAATTGAGCATTTTATTTAGGACTTGCTTTTGCCAGCGACTTCATCCGCGTTGAGTTTACGCTATTTTATCTGCTTAAATATTAAAAAATATATACCGGAAATGATTCATAACAAATCGTTTTCGACTTAAGGCTCTGGGACTGTGGCCCCCTCTATCATTCATTTACTTTTGTTTGATGACAATCATGCTCAATAAAACCTATCCATAGGCAAAGACTAACCTAAACTAACCTAACCTAACTAAATCAAACCTATCCATAGTCACGTGGTAGAACGAATATAACTAATATACCACCAGTGGTGGCGTTGCGTTGGTAGTAGCGTAGGTCCGCGGTAGGTACCTATTTAACTTTTAATAACGTGACGCAGACGTCATCCTCTAAGAAAGTTTTTTTTTTGAAAATTCAATTCGTAGGGGATGAAAGGGGGTGTCCTAGGTTGTATGGAAGAAACAATTACTCAGGCAAAGCTGTGGAGAAAAGCTAATACTTTATATTAAGTAAGAAAAACATTCATACTTTTGTAGTGTAGAAAAGTGTATCAGCTCAAGGGTGACATTAAATTTGTAAATTATTGGGCTGGTGTTACAGAAAGCATCGGAATTTGTAATATTTATCTAATAACAAGCCACCACAATCTGGTTAAAATTTGGTTGGCTTCAAAGATTGGCATTCATTTTCCGGAAATATTCGGCTCACTTTAGAGATAGGATTCACGCAAATGATAATAATATCAAATAGGTCAATTGGTCCGCTCAACTAGTCAAATGTAACAGATAAATGTTATTTCGAATAGAATTGTACACAGTTGTTTTGAAATAAAGCTAAAATTATTGAACTAAGAGCGAAGTCTGACAAATGAGTATTTCATATAGTTGAAAATGGAAACATTAGGTAGGTACTAATAGTAAGCTTACCTAATACTGAAGCAAACTGTAAGGAAAAGAATTATAATATCTTTCAAGAATAAGTAACGGTTTTCCCATAAATTGGGTTAAACCTAGACGTTGCTTTCAAAACGAAAAGGTTTTTCCGCTGATATTTATTTAGTTATAGACAAAAATACTGCGCAGTATCAAGCTTTTGTACCAAAGTATTGTTTAAAACTTTTTGTGAACCAATACATTATGCATTCATGAAAAGGCAACTAGTGAAGCGCTAATCCCGACTAGTTTAAATCTTAACTGATCGATAAAGTTAAGCAACTTGGGGCGCGGTCTGTAGTTGAATGGATGAGTGCTAGTGGCAACATTTTATAACTGCTTACGTTAAGCTATCAGTTTCGGTGGTTATCGTCACATATTAGTAGTTAAGCCGAGCGCAGGTTCCGGGGATTGACTAAAAACCGACTTTCGGGTTTAATACTAAACTAGAGCATCCGTCTGTCGCTAATGGGTTGTAGCAAAGTGGTCCTTCACCGTCTGACCACTTGTAATTGCATTAAACGAGCAGTTCCAGTCTATGTTCCACGGAACGTCTTACTCAGAAACTTGATCTACGACTACGCGATGAGAATTAGGTATCTGTCTGTCGTTCAGCATCTATACAGGGGGATGTAATCTGTAGGCGCCCAATGACTGGCCTACTTTGATGGATGTTCTGGCGCACGATTAACTCACGGCTCTAATATTCGGTAATGGCACGTGATGTGGCAAATATAAATGGCCATTTAATTCCGTGCCCTCTCGCAATGAATTTATGCTTGTCAAATCTACTCGACCGCGTATGGGATAATCTCTACGCAATCCACCAGCAGGTCACAATTCAACCAATTTAATGTTATTGCCAGATAATTGAACCAAATTCAAATAACGTGTTAAATAATTTTGAGCATTTATTCAGTGCGACCGCGCCCGTACATTATTCTTTTTGTCATTTATTCATATCACTTATTTTTATACAAATTTTTATCCCCAATTCTATTTCCAAGGATTTCTCCAAGGATATTTCTAAGGACGGTTTTTATTTAATGTATTTCAGCTTCAGTCCATAAACAATACTCTGCTCCCTCTGCTCTCCCTGCTCTCTATGCATAAAATCATGTCGATCCATTAATCAGTTGCTGTGTCAAAAAAGGACTAAGTAAGGAACACCCTTTCGCATTTACAATAGGTATTAGCAGGATTCATCTAGGTAACTATTACTATAGTGTTGATTGAATCTATATAAATAAAAATCAATTGCCCTTGGTATGAAAAATCATCACTTGAGAAGGGCTCGACCGGTTTAGCTGATTTTTTTATCGTGTTCGTAATTGCCAGTCAAGGTATTTCGGGAAAGAAAAATTGGTAAAGTTGTCCGGAAAATTGGAAAATTTGTAAGTGATGTTTTATAAGGGATTCATTGAAATTTGGACTGGATAACGTCTGTCGGGTCAGTAAGTAAATCCATACTAATATTATAAATGCGAAAGTAACTCTGTCTGTTACTCTTTCACGGCCAAAATGCTAGGCTGATTCTGTTGAAATTTGATATGGAGATAGTTTGAAGCCAGGGGAAGGACATAGACTCCTTTTTTTAAATCAACCCCTAAGTGGGTTGTATAGGGGATAAAAGTTTGTATGGAAAAATACTTTTACGCGGGCACAGCGTAAGCGTCTGGTAAGATCTAGTAATAAATAAATAAAATATAATAAATACTCGTACTCCTCGTCAACGTCATACATACAAACAAATTCATCAACCGCGAGTTAAGCTTGCCCAATAATATTGGTAAGATCAAAGAACTACGTAGACTGTGTACCTACTCAACTGGTTTAGGTGCTCGAGGCCGTCACAACTCACACAGTTGAAATCAAAGCGAAACCAATTGGGTTCCATCGTTACCCTTCGGGTTGCTAAAAACGTTGAATAGTAGAATGGATAACTTCACTTATAGAAAAAGTTAAATAGGGAAAATTGAAATGTTTTCTACTTTTGTGGTAAAATACCACATGACTGGTTTCTTCTCACCAGTACATTTATCTAAAATGTCACAAACACGATAATCCTCAAGTCCAGACTTCACAAGTAGGTACTGCTCGTACAAATGATTCGTCTGAGTCCGTGTAATTCAAGGCGAAATTTATTTACGTTCAATCCAGAATATGTCCGATATATCCCTTGAGACCACTATAAATTACATCTCAAAAGCCGCGATTTATTAGAAAGAAACAAAGTCCATGTCTATTCGCTGTCCACTTAACATCATATTAAATCATTTTGCTGGTGTCCTAAGTAAAGCTGATGTTTTTCTGCACTCCCACTGGACCAATATTGGGATTATGTTGATATTGGTCTGTTTTTGCTAATAAGAAATATCTTACTATACAATAATATATTATGTGAATAAATATTAGATTCTGTGATGCAAAGATACTTCTGTCCAGAGTCTTTTATGTAAGTAGGTAAAAAGGTAGGTACAATAGGTAACGTGATGATGGTAGGCATTTTATTAGTTGCATCTCTGCATCAGAATTTTATACTAAACTAGCTGCTTGCCGAGTATCTAGAAATTATTTATTCTATACACGCTTAAACATCAAATTCCCCATCTTTCGGATGTCTACGTTATAAAAGGTCCTCTAGCCTCAGTGGTATTGGCTCCAGTCGGTTAAGACATATCTTTTTTTATTTACTTTAATATAGATTTACAGCTTCAAGTTGTACTTCAAGTAATACTTGCTGGATGCATGTGGCGGTTCAATACTTTTTGTTTTTTTTTTATCTGAAGGCTTCGCTATAAGATTCTAGAAACTAAAGCAGTAAAGTTGTTTTTCCTTTAATTATGTCATCCAGTTTTACTTCTACAATATACTCTAAGCATACGATGAAAGAAATTAGTGGACTCGTGTAAACTGAATCTAGACAAAGAGACGACTTATCTTTGATCTATTTGACTTTGATTATCTGGGCTCTACACACAGCTGTAAAACAGCCCCAGGGGTTCAAAAACAAGCAAATGCTAAGTGTAATGTGGAGTGAGACAAAATAAGTAGTTGTAATATTTATTTTGTAGTTTTATTAGTTTTAGTTAATTGCCATTAGACAGAGAGAAACTAAATGAGTGTAGTGAAGAAGAGTGACTTGTGTTTCTATAAAAAATTTGCTAGCACTTAATTGCTTGTGCTCGGTGTTTTGTTCCATAAACCAGTAGTCAAAATGAATAGGTATCAGATCAACGGCAGAATAACAAATTTAAAACTGTAAACTACTCAATTATTGCTTTTTGACGTGGCCAATTATTTTGTACCTTTACGTAAAATGACTGACTCTAGTATCTGTAATTTGTAAGATTCAGAGTGACGAATGTTATTAGATACTTTAAGGAAACAAGCAAGTTTGTGAAAAGTCCCTCTAATTGAAAGTTGGAGCCGTCAGTTGGACGAAGTTGTAAAATTTTAACGACAAATGGTTTTCGTTATAAAACAACTAGCTAAGTAGAACAACAACCTTCCTAGCGCTTGGATCGTTGATAAAGTAATAGTTTATAAAGAATATAAGTACCTACTTATTAATAATAACGCAGCAAAGCATAATATTCAGTTTTTTTATGTGATCAAAGTAACAAAACAAATAACTGGGACCCAAAGTCAAAAAAAAATGGTTTAAGAGGATAGAAAGACGCAGAAGGAAGATAGTAGATATAAAAAGAAAAGATGGTTGATGATGGATGATCTTAGTTGTAACTTATTAGGTATATTAGATGTTAAGATAACCCCCTAAAGTCAAGTAATAAGTAATAGTCAAGTAATAATATTATTAGGTATTTACGACATACCACATACTTACGTAACATTAGATATTTAAAACATTATTCTAAGCCAGCAATATTCAAGATATTATGATTATTTACTAGTGATATTTAATGAATTCCTAAAAGTTAAAAGACGAATGTTAAAAATGAAAGATTATTAACGTTTTTTGAAGTTTTTGTTTCTTTTATTCATTTAGGGTAAGGAAACGTTTAGAGGGCATTTAAGAACACACACACACACTCACATAAATCATATGCAAGAGTTATTTATTATCTTAATTTTATTAATAACAATGTGTTGTACCTATAATAATGTAAAATTTGTTGTTATAAGGTAACTATCAGTTGTAATCTGGGGGATTGACAGTCGCAACTCCCGCACAACTTCTTACGGAGAATGGGCTGGCTGAAAACCAGCGCTACACCGGACTCCAGCCCCGCGTTAGCAAAAACTGAGCTAATTCCTATTACCAAATAAAGCCACTTGATTTATGAAAATTATGTCTTATGCTTATGGAACCCTTGGCTGTTACATTATCTGTGTTATTTAAGAGCAATATTTTTTTAAAATTATTATTACTATTATTATTATAAACGGCCTAAAAGAACTGCCCAAGCGTAAATACGCAGGATAGGAATTGTATTTTCATAAAGCATATTAGGTACATAAGGTTTACAGAAATATTTTAATGTTTACCATGGCGTTGTACTACTGAAAGCAAAATACGCGCAATTCAAGTTCGTCCAATAGCTGGAATCGTTTTAATGTATAAGGATCAAGGGTCACACGTTTTATTTTAGTCCGTTAACAGGATTTTTAGAGCTCTGTACTTTGACAAAATCTCTAGAAGAACATTGTTTTTTTTAAGTAAATTCCTTATGGTCATATTAGACAAGGAAGTTTTTTAAAAACACAGATACCGAATCGTGGCGGAGATAAAATTATGCCGCCTAAGTCATCAACGTTAGAATTTCCCCTGGTAATTTCAGTATTGTTAGACCTTAAACTTTTACCCACCTGTAATGGGGTCCTACTGGGAATTCTCCATTCCGAGTCCTCTGTAGGTACATACCTACTAAAGCTTTTTTAATCGTTTTAACTTTGCATTATGAGAGAACCTGCGAGGGGTTGAGTTGAGATATACCTATTGACCATCGAGTTAAGCTTTCCGATATTTCAAAAAATTATATGATTATTATTAAAATACTGCTGTTGTTTTTTCCGTTGGCAGACTACAGTAGGTAGGGTAAAGTGTCCTAATATCGGCCCCCACCTAATATCGGCCGTCTACACGCTTTTCAAGATAATCTATAAACAGAACTACTTTATGAGTTTATTCTTTTATGAAGTTATACCTTATTCCATTGAGAA
>DWMR01001157.1:0-10076 GCA_018245355.1 Dalla costala | reverse complement strand
CACCTAGTTTATTAGTGGTGTCACATTAAAATTGAATCACAAAAATTCACACAATAAGCATTCAATTATAACCAAGATTGATTGCTAGATATATAATAAAAAATTTAATCAGATAAGCGACAATGCTAACAGCATTTGCTTATCCAAAACAACTACACTACATGATTATTTTAAATGGCCTCGTGGTAGAATAGGTCAGTGGACCATTATCAAATAAATGTGTAATGTTTTCATCACCATCATTATGTCATTATCGGCACACTAGTAAGTAAATCTCCTCTAAGCATGACAAGGATTAAACCATATTGCACTATGCTGGCTAAGTGCGGGTTGACAGACTTCACATGCCTTCAAAGCTCTCAGGCATGCAGGTTTCCACAAGATGTTATCCTTCATCAATAAAATAAGTGATATTGTATTGCTTTGAAGTGAAAAGTGCATGCCTATATCAAAGCCAGGACCATTGAAGTATCACTCAAAATGTAAGTAACAAATTTAACTAATTCCCTACCAGGAATTGTAATAACACATTATCTAATACATCTTGCAGTGTGATTGCATGATGAAAAATGTGCTCACAAGCTGTACTATGGTTGTTCCATCATTGCCTGTATTACTTTAATAAGCATGAAAAGCCACTATTCTTACAATACCTAACCATAGAAGCTTGTTATCAGAAAAAACAAGACAGAAAAAACATGAAAACGCCAATAGCATCTGAAAACAGTCATACTACCATATGGATCACCTATTCCGTATGTTTAAACTGAAAATTATTTACTTCTACACAAAATAAAATTGGTACAACAATATTACAAGCATTAAAAACTCACTGCATAAAAATGGAAACCCCATTATCTTAAATGAGCATAAAAACAGCAACTGCAAACTCACTTTAACTTGTTACACTCCACTGAAAATTGACAACAGATCCACTGTAGCTATGTTCAGGTTGGTGTTTCCAGACTGTAACTTTCTTGTGAATTATCAGCACTCTGAAGTTAGTTCACTGAGCGTTAGTCGTTCCAATGTTATTGTCTTTTGTCTTTCAGACAAAAGGTGTACTCGCGAAAAGATCGCAAGGTGAAATGTTAATTGCAAAGTTGAATGAAAGACCTAGTCATATTATGTACTTTAGCAAGAAGCCTTATGAAAGTTGAAGGGAAGACACACAAGTTTTATTGGCTACGATTATCGATAAACAGGCACTGACGTTCAGCGAGCATCGAACTGTACTAGAGACGAAAACGTCTCAAAAATGTGTATGCACATACGTACGACGACATTTGGAATCGAACGAGTACGTTACTTTGTTATTGGTTGATTTGCGACGTCTATAAGCGTGTTGGGAAGCCAGCAATATGTTTATCGAGCGAAAACATCGCCTCTTAATTAGGATGTAGATGAGTCAGTGTCGACCTCCACTATTTACCTGGAAAGTGGTTGAAGGAGACCTCGAAGTCGCCGCGGCCGCCCAGGAGCGGCTGCGACTCCCGGTTCACGCCCGGAGAATCCACGTTGCCCTCGAACCCGACCTCTGGCACTAAACAAATATCCTCCGCACTACTAGATAAAGATACCACGCCGTCATCGGGGAGCGAAATCGTCGTGTTTGGCTTGTCGAAATCGAGATTCAACAGAGTCTCTTCCGTACTCATGAGTAATGTTCAAAATTAAATTACTACCGAACTTCATCTATTTCGTATTTAAAAATTCTTTGTTTCACAATCATTTACACAAACACTTCTTTCCATTAACTTAGACAGGGCAAAGACAAGACAATAGAGGATGGTGGCTGATTATTTGACAGAATGACAAGACAGACATAAGAACCAAAGACAATATTTAGTGTTCTACATAGCGCTTTATTAATCGGTAATTACCGGTTTATCAACGATTTATAAACGATTTATTGATATCGATGTATAGAATTGATCAAAATCGAACAAGAATTAAATAGAAAAGCAAAAGTTGCATAGCTAAAATAGTAATGTCTCTGGTTGCAATAGCAACCCATAATAGCCCACTGCCGGGTACGGGTTTCTCCTCACAACGATTGGTTTAAAACTCTAAAGTACAATATTTACTAGTCTTCGTATACTGTAGCTCAAACAAGTAGTCGTAGAATTATTGTATCACGATGGGATGACACACCAAACGAACATTGGTTATACGGTTACACGTAAAAGCGGACAGAACGCATAAGGAGCTCCTTAGTATTTTTAATGCGTCATGGTTGTAGATCATTAATTTGAGGTTGGTTAACCAAGCAATGGGAATGAAGGGAAAAACTGTTTCGGGCGGCGATGGCCAGGGAAGCAGCCATGCTCCGGTTGTTCTCGTTAAAATTTTAATAACGTGGTTCAGGCAAGATCCCCGTAGCGACATCTCTTGTTGACAGGTGGAAAGTCATCACATTTTTTCAAGTCAAATCGGAAATCCTGTATTTAGATTCAATTTAATCTAATATCTTCAGTGCATGGACGCAGCCGTATTTAACCTAGAGTCGCGGGCAAAGTACATAATGCCTAATAACTGGACTAACATGCTGACTATTACCAACCAATAGTCTGGTCCTACAGCTAGATATTCAAAGTTTGTTGTCATTTGGTAGATACTGCATCCAGTTTACTACTTTGATAACATACAAATATAAGAAAAAGAAGAAAAAAATCCTTTAATTGTAATATTTAGGGTCGCAGTAATCGAATTCAAATTTCGTGTCGCCACGTCGAAACGCAAACTCCCATGGGCAAATTCCATCCAAAATGATCTTGAAATCTGTAACAAAAAATTGCTCAAGATTTGGTTATGTTAGGTAATGCTCATGCTCCGTTCTACCTGGCAGGGCTATCTGTGCAGGCCAATTACCACTTACCACTTGTCTACATCCCTTGTGATAAACGTATTTTGGCAAGGGTTAAATGGTTAAACACATAAGAAAAAGCTACGAAGAGAGTCTTGTCCAAGTTCCACATACTATGTTATATATGTGCCCTTGTCGAGATTAGATCCTCCACCGCGAGTTACATGGTGTCTAAAATTAATATTAGTAACATTAATATTAATATATATACCTGTGTTGAATCTACAATTATGTTTCCGGGAGTCGCATTTATTTTTAAACGACGCTACATTGCCCGTGTTGAAGTTGCATGCGCAGACAGGAACCATTTTGTCTTCTACATCGCACTCAAATAAGGAACACAGGTAGGCCTTTTGTGACCCCGCTTTCACCACGACTTCCTCTTTTTTTAGAAATGATTTAACTGCTTCCAATTCCTTTTCATTTAACCCATGTTTATCAGATAGATATACATCTAGTTCTTTATCTTCACTTTTTAAAAGTAACTTATCACTATCTGGATTGTCTGTGGTTGAGTTCAAACTGTATTCTGTGGTCGGAAAATCTTCTTCAACTGCGTTGTCATGGGCGCGGTAAGATTTTGCCTTTGCGCTGGTAACGACGAAGAGTACAACTAGAAAAAAACACAAGGTGAACTGTAAGGTAGTCTTTGAATCGTAACATGTTTTTATTTAAATTTAATCTACTTGAAATTAATAAAAATGTATACAAAGAGTAATAAAACGTTACTTTCAAACGTACCTATTTTTAGTGCAATGGACATGTTAATTGAATATTCTAATATTTTATTACATTGGAAAAAGATATAGTCTTGTACCAAAGAACACTTGTGTGCTGCTGAGCTTGTATTTTCCTGTGAGGTTTTATGCTTAAGTGGCGGAAAAACATGCTTATTATGATTACCTACCAGTAATTTACTGTTTAAATGTTCACGGCTTTCTTATTAATGAATGATTTATGGAGAAATACCTCGAAAAAAGCATGCGACATTCGAATTGTGTAATTTACCTATTTACCTTATTTATGTTGTATAGAGAGTTATGTAGGAATGTTACTGCATACCTACGACCAATACCTACTACCTACGTACAGTTACCTACCTACCTATTTATACCTGTATAGGAGGTAGGTAAATAACTAATAAATAAGCTGTGGTAGCCCAGTGGTTGATTAATTCTCACCTACTGTAACGGTGTGGAAAACATCGTGAGGAAACCTGCATGCCTAAGAATTCTCCGTAAAGTTCTCGAAGGCATGTGAGTGGTATCTTGTTCACCCTATCGCATTAGGTTAGACCTGTAATGATAGTTTGGGAACTGTCTTTAAAAAACAAATAACGTAATAACTTAGTACCCGAAAACAGAAGCTCCTATTTCAAAGTCGCCTAAAATCCACATTGCCATGCATGTTTAATTTGAGCCAGTCCTTGTGAATTACCCTAATATACATATTTTCTTCCCGATTCACCCCAGTTGCCACACGTTTAGTCGTTGCTAACGTTTACCAAAAGGTCAGTTGCCACGCGAGTGTCACACGTGTCTGCTGCGAGCCTGAGCATCAGTATAATGAACATTATGCGTGCTAAAGGTTACGAGTCACTCGGAACAACTTTCCAATCTCAAGGGAACTCCGGCCTTGAGCGGCGGAGATAAAATGTTTGTTGTGAGACGTTTATAATGGTAATCGGTAAAAAATTTACGTCATAAGTATTTTAACTAGATGGCATATTCCATTTATAAATTTCACCATGTTTTATAAGTCAATATTAAATAAGTTATTTGATAATAAAATAAAATTTAGAAAGAAAAAAAATTTAACAAGCTGTTTCCTGCAGCTTCCCGTGGATAATATTTTGAACGAATTATACAAATGCGAAAGAGTTTATTGGTTTGTACTTTTACGCTGCAGCAGAGCAACGGATCGATGTGGTTTTTAGCATTAGCCTGAAACATAGCCAACTTTTTTCCCCTATAAATGTACAGTTTATGGGAATTATGGGATAGGTGTGAGAATTTTAAGCGGGTGGAGTTGCGGACAAAAACTAATATTTTTACCTTCCAACCACCATATTAATTAGATTCTTTCAGTAATACCTTGGGCAAAACAGCGTTTATCTACCTAAGTGTGTTTAAAACCTAATGAAAACATTTAAGGCAATCAATTTATGATCTCGCGTGCCTGACGTGCACTTTAACGTATTTCGCAATTAACCTTATACCGGATTTTTCCGAAATAACCCAGCTCTATTAACTCCTAACACAGCGGTTCGTTAGCTGTGTCCATAGATTCTACACCATTAAGGCAAGATTTAAGTAGACAAACATGTGTCAATAGAATAAAAGCAGGGACATGAATAAAACGCACAACAACAATGATTTAACTGACACCCTTTCTCACTATGACATAATATTGATGTTATAACGTAAAATACCACTTAAGTGGACAACAAACGAATATTACTTAACACTATCTAACTTAATTTTGTATTCGTTGCACAACAGAGACTCCGACACCAACGCTTCACTGCCCGCGTCTGAACGGATACTTCTCGCACGAGGATCCTAAAGAGTGCGGCAAGTTTTACTACTGCGTCGACGGCAAGTTCAACAGTATTACCTGCCCCGACGGGCTGGTGTACCATGAGAAGACAGCCATCTGCACGTGGGCTGACGAGGCCAAGAAGACGGGCTGTGGTGCCGCAGGTTAGTTGGTATTTTCTTAATCAACGCTTAAAGAACTCAGCACTGTCGACGCTAAGAGGAATAGGTTGCGTTGTTATCGGCGTTGCACTGGCCGCGTCTGAACGGATACTTCTCGCACGAGGATCCTAAAGAGTGCGGCAAATTCTACTACTGTGTCGTATTTCCCTTATTCTAAGTAAAAAAATTAAAATAAATATACTTCTCGCATACCTACAACTACAACAGTATATAATAGAAAGAGACAGAGAGAAGGAAATGGAGAGGTCGTATAACGCGTGACGATTTGTGTTGCGTGAGTTGGCCATAATTGCTTCAATCAATTTTGCATTTCAGACGTATTCCAGTTCGACTGTCCCGCGGTCAACGAGACGTTCGGTCTGACCCACCCGCGCTACGCCGACCCCGACGACTGCCAATTCTTCTACGTGTGCATTAACGGGAACACCCCGCGGAGGTCCGGCTGCAAGCTCGGACAGGCATTCGACGATGTCACTAAGAAATGCGATTGGTCAAGGAATGTTCCAGAGTGGTCAGTATTTTTGAACTTAGTAAATAGAATAGAATACACATTTATTTCTTCCAAGTAAAATACAGCAACAACATAAGTATATGAGAGAGTTAACATAAAAGCGGCACAATGGCAGTAAAACACTGGTGAAACCGTAGCCACTGGTATTCAGGACGACCCCCTTAGTCGCACAGTTCGGGCTGGTGGTGCTTACTTACTAAGAAACAAATTAAAAATAATAATAATAAACACAAAAAACCTAATTGAATTAAAAAGTGAACAATTTTTAAATGTATGCTATTCCTAGCCATCTACAAACTAAACTACTAAAAATATGTATGTGTGTAAGTATCTACTTACTAGTAGATCTTTGAAAAAGTAAAGTCTACACTGTTACTGTACTGCACTCCACTATCTACACGTGACATAATCCGAAAGCAAAACAAAAAACAGCAGGTTGGATTCAACCACAAAATAACACTAGGTGTCATAACTAATGCCACCCATGGACATTTTATCATTTTAATATTGTAAATGCGAAAAGTAGTTGATACGCTTTCACGACTAAATCATACAAACGATCTTCATAGAAATTGGTAGGTATACTTAGAGATAGATGGAGTCACTGAGAAGGTCATGGGATACTATTAAACCTGAATATTGGTACAGATCCCGAAGGTCTGGCATCATAAAGTTAACGCAGAAGAAGTCACGGGCAACAACCAGTCTGTATATAATCTTGAGTCTTCTATGGATGTTTGTCGAATTGATATACGTTGTAATAAGTTATTCGTAAAGATTTTCTGTCATTATTGTTCAGTAGTAGATTATTTAGTAATAGTTTATTTAGTTTTAGTCATTAATAGCCTAGTTCATTAAAAATAGTACCTACTAGTAAAATAGACAGATGCGTTCCTGCGGTCCTGAGTCCTAATAATGGTCGTTTGTACAAATGGTATTTAACTATCCCTGTCTGAGCAATTTTCTGCAATTACAAATACGCTTTTATTACAGCAACCCTTCCAACTCATTTACGCTTTGGCCAGCTGACTTTGCATAGTAATTAAGGCACCAGTGGATTCGACCGGTAAATAATATCAGCAGAAACCGAAACCCAGATAGCAATCTGGACATACGCGCGTCATGCGGTGGGGCGGTTGGTATCGTGGGATCTTCACGCGTCGCTGGCCGTTACCCCTGATGGTGTACAGCTTTCTTACTCAGCTGTGGGGCGAGGAGTACTCGTAAAATGTGTCCAGCGCCCTTAAACTGTGACAGGGGTTCAGTGCTTAGTTCTAGTCCTACTGCTAATATTCATACTGTATTGTCATACTGTATTGTACTCGAGTAAAATACACACTTTTAACTAGAAGAGATAGTACAAAGGTGAGCTTAACTCTAGAATATCTATTAAGCCAACCCATCTGGTGTGATGAAATATTAGAAGTTAAACTCCTGCTTAATCAGTGCGAAAGTTTGTGAGGATGAATGTTAGTCAATTGTCAATAAAAAATAAAAAAATAAAAAAAATGTTTGTTATGCAAACGCAAATACCGGTTGTGGAGATAGCTGAACACTGGAAATGGACTTAGCCTATTTTTAAATCATCCTCTACGGGGGTTGGACATAGGATGAAAGTTTGTATGGAATCCGCCCGCCTGAGGTCTCATTAACGGGCGTGAGTAAACGCATTTGCCAGCGAATAAAAATGAAAAATGGGATGTACCTAGGAACATGGCAGTTGAGGTTGAATTCCTAGCTGGATAGAATATACACGAGGTAGTATTAAACCTTAAGATGCTTGAAAAGAAGAAGTTTGAAAGCCTTACCAAAGGACCTACCTAACGATTGGTATCAAACGATAACGTCGTCGAAAATAGTAGGTAGGTACACAACCGAAAATCTATTGCGTCTTGGATGTACTCGTAGATATGCGCTCCCGGCATCCCAGAGATTAACTTTGTCGAAGAGTTACAACACAATGCCACAAGTCTCAATGTTATCCATGAGTATGGAAGCTTTTATATATTATTTGACGATACCGTAAGTGACGTAAGCGTCTACTATATATTCATTCTTTATTGTACACGAGTAAAATATACACATTCAATTCGTCGTTAGTGATCACTGCCCGGACACAGATAACCGTTACGGACATAACGCATAACGCATCTTCTCATCATCGCCAAGGGTTGACTGGTACAGAATGCTATAAGGCAATATGCCCGCCTACTATAGAAAACAATAAAGGGTAAATAAAAATAAATAAATAACCATTACAGTTACAGTCTTATTGGAGTCTAATAGGATTGTAAGTGTAAGTTAATCAAGTCAGTATAATTAAGTTAATAATTGGAATATTATTTAGGACCTATTTATTTAATGGTAATAGAACTGTAGAAATTAGTTGGTATCTATCAAATAAGTCGAGTTACTACTATTAATTGTTAATACAGTAATAATAATCTGTTTACCATGACTCCTGCTAAATTTACCAACCGATAAATGACGTTATTGTAGTGCGCAGTTTGGTTTTAATACAAACTTTTATGTAACAAAGTTCGGATATAATGACGAAATGATTTCGCTTATAGCGATATATCGCTAAAAGTACCTACAGGACGACAGTTAGAACCCGCCTTAAGGATTCCATACGGTTATATCAACTGGTATGAGACTAGGCAGGGAACGCGCAGATTAAATGTATGGTGCCTTGGTCACAGATAATTTAAAATTTGCCCAGTAAATAGTATTATAAGCGGCTTCACGGATTGGAAACGTAAAAAGCATCGATCAAAGTGAGCTTTAATCAATGAAGTATGTCGGCCTCTTTGCGGGTTAACTAACCGAAGCAAGCCACCATCTATAAACAGAATGGATGCGGTATTGACCATTGCCCACTCCCCCAGGTTTAGCGGTGAGATGCCTGTAAAGCTTTAATGGACCAGAGTAATTTCATAGGCCCTGAGACCATCAGGTCAGGTCCCGTCAGCTTGTTCGTTCTAACATTGTAAAAAAAATATGTTATGTAGTGTGTAGACATGGACTCTTAATAGAAGTTATGTTTTATGTAATATTAATTACCTACCTACTGTACCTTGTATGTAAATTTTTTGGTGTACAATAAAGAGTTATTGTATTGTATTACTTAGTTATAATAAAGTCATCATACAATCAAGACGCGTATCAACCATTCACACAAGACACATCCACAGGGAATTCAATTCAACCATTCACAACACAGGGAATCTACTAATGTATCTATCTAGTGTGTGAGTGTGGTAAGCGTTTATTTATTTATTCATTACAGTTAAAAACTGCTGGATCAAAAAAAAAAAGAAGCCTGGCTATTTGGTTTGATTAAAATGTTACATCAATGCTTTTATCCTCCTGTGTTAAATAAAACAGCCAAGAGCAATAAGCTCCGATACAGATGACACTAAACGGCACTGCAAAGGTTGAACAGACTTTTTTTTTTTAGGATGGACAGTTGTTATTGGCCCTATTGGCCTTTACAGCGTGCCCGGAGTGGACAAATTTCCTAAGAATCGCGATCAGTACTTTTTGCGTCAAAAAGTAAAAAACATCCATTCTTACAAACTTTGACTGTATGAATTTATAGTATTAGTAGGAAGACAAAATATTACCTATGCCTGGTTCCAGTAAGAACATAAATAGGAACTCATCATAGTTTTGAAACAGATGCTCCGATATCATTGCGACAATTTTACCACTAAATTATTAAATCGCTTTGTTGTCCGCTTGTTTGTGTTTATCTGTACGGTACAAATTTTTTCTTCAACAGCTATTATTTGCGAGATGGTTACCCTGATAGATTACCCATTCGAAATATGATAAGTATTGTTGTTGTTAACTTCTAAATACATCCATACTAATATTATAAATGTGAAAGTAACCCGTGACAAGTCCGCTCAACAATTTTAAGAAAAAATTACTTAATCATATTTACACTGACGACACACTTTATCAATAGGAACAA
>DWMR01001156.1:0-10083 GCA_018245355.1 Dalla costala | reverse complement strand
CTGTCTGTTTGTTAATCTACTCCTTTTAAGTTACGCAACTGATTTTGATACGGTTTTCACTATCATTTAGAGAATTTCTTCCGGAAAGTTATTATGTAAAGGTTTGTTAAGGTTTATCTTTTACATATTATAATGAATCCTTGCGAACGGAAAGAAGCTATTTTGTTAGGTCGCCGAGTACTCCTTATCCAATTAAATGTGTTAGTTACGTTGGGCATGTAATACAGATCAAAATTGCCCATTACAGCATATAATTTAAATGAATAACTTAGCAGATATCACAGATATAAGAATAACACGCTACAAAAAAGTTGTTAGCGTGAAGAGACTAACAAACACTGAGACAAGACCTGTGCTCAGCATTGAACCGATTATGAATCGATGATACTGGTGGATATTTAATTTCAATAGGATAGACATTGGAAACGAGGTTTTCACGTAATAACAAGAACACCTCCACTAGAGTTATTACACACAAGGGATTGTAATACCTGTTTTTCGACTTCTGTGAATTTACTCACAGAAATGTATCCCTTGGTTCTTCTTTCCTCCGGGGATGACTCGTAAACGAAGTAAACTAAACGTCGTCTTAACCTAAGGCATATACTGTGACAATTTGTTGCTAGCTTCAGTGGTGGCGGTTAGTTTAGTCTTTCTACTATTTTCTTATTATTCTTCTACATAAATTATCTAGTATTTTAGTTTTGAGCTTTTCAGCAAAAGTTTCGTTTTGTTTGGTAAATAAACTTCTGTATAAACATAGAAAACACAGTATCTATGCCCAAATCAAATTAAATGAAAATCTAACCAATGTCCTTATCTGATTTGGTTTCTCACTGATAGACAATCTAATGAAAACAGACAGACGGACTATCCCTTGATTACCTTTCAGGAACCCTACAAAAGACTAAAGTCCGCGTAAGGAGTGTTCTTGAGAGATAAACTGAGTCCCGACTGCAAAAGGTTATCCCAAATTGCTTTCCGAGTAGACAGTACCTATCCATTATTTGTATTTATTTCAAAATTATTACATTCCTCGATTTAGGGTTTATAGTTTTCCAGAGAATGTAGAATGCTCAAAGCATTTGCAATTCCATGCCTTGCAATTAGTTGCTATAAGAAGAAAGGTTTGGATTATGAAACAGAAATAATTTATCATAATGTGCCTGCATTTCTGGGCTCGCTCAATCATAGAAAAGGCTTTAACCTGGCTCTAACATACGGCACTACAAATGGGCAACAGCCACCGTGGACTGAAGTTGCGGCAGTTGCCATCAACTGCAGTCAACGGCAGTTGCCGACACTCCGACTGCAAGCTAACCGCACGCCGATTTCTCACCCACTCAGAAGGATGTATTGAAGTAGTAGGTACATTTCGCTGACTTTAAGGAAATAAATTTATAGTTATTATTTTAATTTACATTATGTGACCAAAAATATCCGTCAAACCAAGTCGTATAGAAATTCGTATAGTAAAATAGTGTAGCTTAGGTAATAAATATTGGGTAGGTTTTCTATTTATGTATGACTAGCTGACCCGACAGACGTCGTACTGTCCTAAAGAGTAAATAACAAAGAGTTTTAGCGACTGCGATTAAATGGTTTTTATAGCGCGATTTTTCCACCTTGGGTTACATAAATGGAAATATCAGAAGGATCCCTAAATTAAAAAAATTAAATATAGCCTATGTTGTAAGTTAAGAGTGTAGCTATCTATTTGTGAAAGAATTATTAGAATCGCATCAGTGGTTGGAAAGATTACCCCCTACAAACATACATACATACATACATACAAACATTCCCTCTTTATAATATTAGTATAGACTAGTATAGATAAAGTATCGTACAAGCGAGGCAGCGTGCAGCACCAGGTAGAATTGGGTGGAAAGCTAAATTCGGCAAGGTACGGATTCAGCGCTTTTCCGCTGAGTGCGTAACGGGCTCAGCAGCACTAGCGCTAATTAGACGGAGTGACAACCCACTCCTGCCATAAAGCGCTGCAGATTTATCGCCACAGATTATTTATATTATGTTTATTAGGCCCTGCCCTCCGCGCCCTCTGCCTAGCTTTCCTGCTAATTGAATTGCTCGGATTTTTTATACGTAATAACACCTGAAGAGTTTATTACGCATCATACGAGTTATTATGGACACTTTGTAAGCAACATTTTAGTGTTCAATGTAATCTACGAATCCCGCTGGGCTTTTATGCGCCACCTCGAATTCATTTCGCATACTCAATGTTTTGTGAACAAAAAAGCACGACTTAATAATAAATGGAACGTAGTAACCGATTGCGCGTTACTGGGAACTGTAGACATTTGTATCTAATTATCTAACTTTCAGTTCCAATTAATAATCCAAAAACGCCTGCGCTGGCGCAGAAGGCTCATTATAAAGATTGTCAATTACGTGTGACCCGGCCGACACTAGTCGTTCATTGTAATTAACATACTAACATCATAAATCAACGTACACTAGGAATACAAGTTATTTTGGCAATCGTTCCAGTTATGATTAACAGCGTCGCCTCCCGCCCGCCACAATGATAAATTGACAACGAAAATAACCGTTATTTTATAACAGCTCCGATTTATAGAAACATTGACGTGAAACTACTTGTTGAACATGAAAACACACCGTTTTCCTTTCCGACAATACTGCGACCAAAATTCCGGAACATTTCTTCTGTCACAATCGTGATGATGTTAACAAATATAATACTAAAAATGTTGACTCTCATACTTAATTAGTGTACGGCTCTTACCTATTAATTTCCCACACATAACTAGGTACTTCGAGACGAAAGTTCATTTAGGATCAAATAATAAAAATCTGTTATTAATTTAGTTAATCAAATAACAACACTATCCAACAGATTTGAGAATGTATTTCCGAATGGAGTTTATTGGCGATGTCCTTATCCACGGGCACCGCTATCCGAGGTTGTATCTTCGTTGATTTGTTGCCTTGGTCTGTGGAGTGTGTTCTGAAGCTAATTAATTTTAATTGGATCGCAATGCATCTATTGTGTGTACGAGACATCTGACCCCCGAGCTTCGGACGCCCCGTGATTTTACTTGTAACATTATTCCTATGCTAATTAACATTATGAAACGCTCGGGAGTACTTCCACCATATTCACGTTTTAGTTCGTTAGTGAGTGGCTGCATAAAAGAGAATTCTACGATGAAATATTTTATTTATTCAGATATTCATATTTCTGCTTTCTTCAGATATTGTTGACAGCCCTTGTTGACGTTAAGAACCCAATTTCAAATTAAAGATTAACGATAAGCATACATAGAGGATTTGCACAATTAATTTATTTAAGGAGACGTGTAACATAAACACGATGTTTGATATGTGACTACGAGTGACTTGTTCTTAATCCGTAGTAAGCTAAGCCCTCAAAAATTCATGGCACTTGTAACAATAGCTGTTAATTTTCCGCTCGTGCAACTCGCGAATGTGAATTGTGAATGACCTTTTCAGATGGGGAAACAGAATCAACTTCTATGTATTCATTTATTACACTTCTCAACTCAAATCAGTTTTCATTTGTATATCTACGATTTTGGTAGTCTTCAATTTCATAGATGAAAGACTTAAGAAATGATTATAAGTAGTAGTACATGCAATAAAACCTTCTCTTACTGAATAGAGATCCGTGCTCACTAGTGTACCGGTAGCGAGTTGACAATGAGAATGATGATGAGCGATATAAACACGTCATCCACTGCACGAGGTCCAGTGGGTAGCACCTACTGTGAAATACTGGCAGTCGGGGAATTGTTTTATTTTTTGGGAGACATAGGTAGGTATATACTCATGAGTTGTGGGCAGGAACCTAATACCAGTATTTTGCAATACTGGCAGTCGTGTCTTTTGATTTCTTTTGTTTATTAATCGTTGGTATAGATCAACGTATAGATACTATTTTAGCTTGGTTAGGAGAAAACATAAAATAAAAAGGAGATAACGAAGAAACAATTTTTTTTTTGTAATATTTAAAAAAATCTTTATCCAGCATTCAAACAAGGCCCATGAGAACTGAGTATCTATGGCGCACTTAAGCTCGTCCTATCTATCATACGAGCAGTTCATCCGAGCGGCCATTATGTCTCACTTGACAGCCGCGCGCGCTGCAGGCGATGCAAACCGGTTGTATAAAAAATCGGGCAAACATACTCTACTTGTTTAATCTCATGAGCAGGCCGGCTAATTGTCCACGGCAGTGACGATGACAGCTACGAGGGGAGGCAGGGGGACACGTGACCTGTCACTCGCAGGGAAATTAAAACATTCCGTTATTATTTTCAATTCGCGTCCTGCATACGGCCGTGGAGGATTATTCTGAACGGCAACCCGATTATTCAATGAATGCGATATGAGAATTAATTTCTGGAATCATTTTGTGCAACTGTGACACCACCAGAAAATCTGAGCTCATATACGGTTTTTATATTACAGTTAAGTTCGAATGGGTAGGTTGTATATGTGGCATTCATTCCAATTAAAATATCACCTTGAATGGAAATACTTACATTAAAATACCACCTTGAAATTTTTAAATTCTATAAGGTGATCTGTACCTTCAACACTGTCTGAGAGAACAGAATATACCAATATTCAGATATATCAACAAGATCCCGCTACAAAGTAATATCGGCAACCGTCACTGGTGTAGAAATTTTAATAATTAAAAATCACCCCAACATGTAGGGAGTATACACACTGCAGATAATGTGTTATCAGTTTTAATTAAAAATTCTGGCATCCGACTATCTATTAAACAAGTTTTAATAAAAGTGTATTTTATGCTGCATATTTGAGAATTTTCGTAAATTACTGGAATTTATTTATTCGTTTTTCTCGATTAATTCTGAATCGCCATCTCCTAAATCACAGATTCTAATTTGATGACACATATAGGGTCTCCTTACACTAATCCGCATACAATCCACCCACGAAGCACTGAACAATTCAATAATGCCAGATACCGATGTTTCGCGAGCAAACAAACTATTTTTAATTTCCGTTTCATTTAAACGTGCATGGGGGCAATATAGAAAAAATAGCAAACATTCATAGCGAATCCAATAGGCTAATCGTGAGTTATTAAACCCCTCGCGGCGGGCCACCTGATCGCCTCCCGCTATAATAGAAATACCGGGGACTTATTATTAAAATTGCTCCTAAATTGCTCCCCTCTCGCCCCTTGAATTTCGTAGGTCGAAGGCGAGTTATTGACGACATATTATGCTAGTAATAATATTAATTTCACACTGTCAACCGTTTAATGAGAATTGAAAGAATTGATTAGTACCTAAATCGTATTGGGTAAATTATTTTAACAATGTTATCTTCTTCGTCTGAATACGGAGAATTAGGAATACGCAGATTTAACTTGTTTTTTGGCTTCCCCGATAGTAGTTAAGCAAATGCGTGTTAAAGTTGCAAATTGCTCAAAACTGCATGTTCTCATACAATGCTGGTTGATTATATGCATTTATCTTGCATACATAATTACGTGTATGCAATCGAATGCGGGTCGATTGTATGCAACGTGTATTAGGCAGGTAACGTTGTGTGAGGTTAACTCAATCAGTGGCAGTCAGTGGTATTATAATAACAGCAGTATTGTTGGCTCGGTTCCGGGACATTAATTAGGTAAGTACGTCGAATACGTCACTCGGTACGTTAATTAATTGAGCGTATTATTGGTGCAATACCTGACCGATGTGGTTTCGGTAATAACAACCCCGCATACTGTTCATTTCAGACTTACATTACATTTCTTCAATGAATACAAATATCATATTGATTTTTGTGTCTGGTATTAATTACATCATTGACGACATTATAGGGGTGCCGTTTTGGCCTTAACACGTGACTGCTCTCTAGCTGGGGACTGAGTAATCGGGTTAATAGATTAACCAGTTTAGCAAATACAATTGATTTCAACCTTTTACAAAAATTAATATTACGCACTAAAAGGATTAATTGTTCAAATATTGCAGATTAAGCGGAAGGAAAGAGAATAACTCTTAATGAGAGCAACACGTACATTATACGGTAGATACATAAAGCTATGACCGCTAGCCTACCGTTGCCTACGTCAGTTTTAGCGAAACCGACTCATAATACGTCCGATTAAGGGATAATACGGGTTAACCTTTGTTGTCTGATTTTTCATCTGATATTACCTTTACCTCTTAACTTTTTCGGTACTTGTTCCGACGGAATGGATTAATTTATCTATTAGACTGTATTTGAATGCTTATAAAAAGTCCAGATGGAAAAACCTTGCAAAAAGGTGTCTGAAATAATATTCTATTCTGTTCTATTTTATTTCATCTTAGTAGATATTTTTAAATAATTTTACCCTCCATTGGTTCCCAATTTTTATGGCTCTGTCAAATCTTTTCAAAACACAAACCTTACAACTTAATTTTAATTAAGTTTCAGTCATAATAAATTACTTATCTAAGCTAGAAAATCTTTGCCGATTGAATAATATTGATTTTAGAGGTTAATTTACTACTATAGTACCTACTAATAGTACAGATTAGATAATAGTTACTGCTAATAGGTTCTTGAATGTGATGTAGTGAGTATTTAAGTCATTATTCTGATAGTACGAATGGGTACTAGAATAGTAATAAAACAGAACATACAAGTTAGTCAAGAAGCCATACAAAGTTAAGAAGCCATAATTTTATTTGTATCTAACTCGTGGTTCGAAACAAACAATCATACAACTTTATTAATCCTTGTTTGAATTAATTATAATATTTAATCAAGAACTGTTGCGAGTTTAGTAACTAAGCATTGAAAACAACGAAATCGACAATCATTCAACTACCTACGTTACTAATTAATAATAATTTGCGACGCCCTTACAGGGTTCATGCGAACACTGACCCATTTGTAACAACATTAGCCATTTAAGCATGACAGCAAAATAAATGAATTATTATTATTATGAATAACTGAATTGTGATTTTTGTTATAAGTAATAAATTTTCCTATCAAACCGTAAAGCATGACTTACTCTGCACAAAACAGGAAACTTCTTGGATATTATATATATAACTAATATTTGTTCATTCATAATTCTCTAACAAGCCATTATTACGGCACCTAATCAAATAACAGGAAATAATAAACACAGGAAAAGTCGACATGAGGCAAAAACAAACAAAAAATACTTACTATCTAAGTATACCCATAGTATAGTAGTAGCAATTATTACTGTTTAGTAGAAAGTACTTATGCATAAAAATAACTTCAGACAAGAACCATTTCACTTTCATGGCTTCTTTATTTAAGCTGACAGCTTCCTAAGCTTCTTAAGCAACCTTACATTCATCCACAGGCCACACGCCACAGTCGAAAGCTCATATCAATTGGGTTTCATTCAATTCAAGCTACAATTTCCATTAATATTATAGAGTTTTACTGCTAATAGTTAGAGTAAGTTTGAGTTATGGCCTGTTGGAATTGACATGATAAACGTACGGTTAATAGTAAAATGTCAAATATAATGATGCTTTCCGACAAACGGAAATGCTAGACAGCGTTGAGTTGAACCTTCCCAGGAATACGTTATGGCGTAGCAATTTGTCACGCGACTCAATTGAACAAGCTAAATATAACTAAGATTGATTGAAAGATACTTCTTGTATTTAAAAATCTAGTGGAATGCTGTTTGCGATATGAATTTTTGTGGGTGGTTATTTGTGTACGGTGTGACCGAGGAGGAAATAAAACCACATGGGTTTCTGCCATGATGTTCGAAAGTTATTCATAACTTTCTTGCCAGGTAGATTTTTCGTTAAGGATATGTAGAGCTCACAACAGCAATGCTTCTGCAATGAGGCGGAGGAAACGCCCACTCATGTCCTCTGTGAGTGCGCTGAATTGGCTCCAAGCAGAAGTCGTCTACTGGGCGGAAACCTGGTCTCAGCATGTGCTGTCAGGGATCTGGAACCCAAAAGGCAGGTTGGCCTTTGGGATCAGATATAAACCAAAAGGGCCTAGGTACAATAGATCTTTTCAGGTGGCAATGGCTTATGGGCTGGAACCCATACCCCATTTCTCAAGTAATAACAATAATAATTATTCCATGAAGTTCAAAAGTTACTTATACTTTCCTCACCAGGTTGAATTTTCGTTATCATACATACGATTTTCGATTACCAAAAATTTTTTTGAGCGGGTGATTTTAATATTCACTAATATTTTAAGCCGGGTCGAAAGTTATTTCGATAAACGTGTGATTAGGTGTAGGTACGTGCTGATCCGCTTAAACTAGTCGAGCTTCATGGAATCGTATGCAACCCGATATAGAAATGTTTACTTGTTTGTTATACGATACTCGTTTGTTGTACTCGTTCTTTGAATATAATGCTCACTAATGCAAATCCTCGGTCCTATGCCTAAAGAAATTTCAAGAAAATGCCTAATGCCTTTTTCGTCCAGTATTTTACTATACTATATTTTACTATGCCAATTCACAGTTTTATAATGTTCCAGGAACTCTCTAATGTACATTGTAGCAGTATTTTAATTGGACGAAATAAATGTGTGTTCTATTTTATTCCATTCTAATATTGTCTTAATTTAAAATGTCTTGCAAATTAATAGTGTCCACATCCTTATTGGTTAATACGTTTGGTATAGGGAAATTCATTTATTAACTTTCCCTGACTTAGTGGTAACATGTACACATGATTGTTTAAATACATCTATGTCAAAGTATCTCTCAAATTACATCAGTTTAATTCATTTCCTTTTTAAAAAAAGTGTGCGTGATCTTTCGATGTTCACGTATTAATATTAGTCAATGAAACGAAATATAATTATGCTTTGTGTAATTAATTAATGCCAGAATCCTTATTATTAGCCAACCAAATATGGGCATGCCGCTCATACGTGCAGCAACGAATTAATGATGGGCATTTGATTAAATCGATGCGTGCCACCGATTCATGAAGGTATGGTGGTATTAACCGTTTCGATTCGATCCTGCCAATTAGTTACCAAATTAATTTCATTTCCTGCAGTTTCAATTACATTTTCCTATAACTGGATATCTGTAATCGAGAGCACAGAATATTATAAATCCTACCAGCGTTTACATATAACCTATAGGTACTTGTTTATTCAATACTAAAATACGAGTTGATAGGTAGGTACACTGACAATAACTGTTTGTGAGGATATAATTATTGGTCGAACAAGTCACTACTCTGTGATTTTGAAATTTATTTGCAACTTAGAATTCAACAAATTAAAGGTTTTCATTCTAAAAAACGACCTATACTATATTTGTATTTGACACGTAAAGACTTCGTCAACAAATCTACAATACTGCAAACAAGGCGTTCGTTTCATCAAGAGGCATTCAGACCAATCCAAATCCTGTGTTGCCATGAATGAACATAATCAGAACATATTCAGATTCCCCTAAGCCGGTGGATCCGAACCTTTCAATACCGGCGTCCACATAAAACGCCGTCGTACTGAGTTTTTAATTAAACCTTTATTTTCGAGCGCGTAACTCACACAATAGCTCATTGTGCATAAGTTGCACTCTTGTCGTGTGGTAATGCAAACCCTGAATAAATAACAATAAAAAAATTTGCTGAAATACGTAAATATTGTCATGAAACTAAGGTTCGTAGCTCGTAGTCGTACCACGTCGTAGTGAGAAGTAATACGACAGCTATCAAAATATAGGCTCTTGCGAATCTACCTACGGAGAGACAAAAATTGTTTCGAAGTAGTTTTACCATTATATTATGATAGATAGATAGATAATACACTTTACACACTTACACACTTACACACTTACATACTTACATGATACACTTTATTGTACGTACACCATCAAAAAACATACATGATATGAAACAAAGAAATTAATGAAATAAAAGGCGGGCTTATCGCTAAGCAGCGATTCCTTCCTGACAACCGTATGTTGAATAACCTAAAAAAATACGTAAAAGGAGCTCTCCTTCAAGGCCGACGACGCATTGGCGACTCCTCTGGTGTTGCTGGTGTCCATAGGCGACG
>DWMR01001155.1:0-10084 GCA_018245355.1 Dalla costala | reverse complement strand
TAACGAATACTAAACAACTAATATTCCTATTAACACCTAACACTAACAGGACTAACTAACAGCCCCTTGCAGTTCTAGTCGAAGTTTGTCACAGATGTCCATGGGCGGCAGCGGTTGGTGGGACTGCAAGATCTTTGCTAACCTCATGATAAAAAAAAAAAATTTTTACATGAGTGTCAACTAGCGGGATAATAATAATGGTTTTATTTTCAGATATTCAACAAATCCCGTAGAAACTATTCAGTTCCATGCGTCTCCAAGTAAAACCGCGGCAAGCATAGAAGCTATCAAATTATTGGAGGAGTTAAAAGATTTGGTCATGGCCGTGAAACTACCAGTGATAAACCCAACTCTGGATATCAAGTTAAAGCAAGGGCAGAGAAATATTTCAAGTGATCCAAAAAAGGTATGTCTTCCATAGAATTTTTTGAAATTATTCTTTTGGGGCGCTCGGGAAAAAGTATTAATTAATTTTAAAAATCGACACCACACGGACATTTAACCCCTGGAATGTACAGTGGACATATCTATGCGAAACACAATTGATTTTCTATTGTGTCTACGATTGCAATCGTAGAATCGTGATCAATGGATTAAAATCGACACCACACGGACATTTAAAATCGACACCACAAAGTTGGCTAGTAAATGTCGCATGTTATTTGGTTTATCATTATTTTTTCGTATCTTTTTACTAACGATAAGTAGGTGGGTAGGTAGGTAGACACGCGGAATGAAATTTTTGGAGTTATTTTCGTTTTGTTACGACAAAGAAGTATATTTTTATACTTTATTATACTTTTTTTATTTGAAGTTTTTTTTTTTTTTTTTCATGTTTTTATGTTTTATGTTTTTTCGCTCCTCATGCTCCAAATTAGCTGTAGTTAGCTCCAAATTAGTTGTTTAATTAACTGTATCATTTATTAGTGGAAATTTTACTGATCTATGTATTATTGTTCTGTTGTTTATATAATGTACTAAATGTATTGTTTGTTTCCCAAAAATAATAAAATAAAAATAAAATAAAATGACCCATGTACCTACGAGTATAGTATAGGAAAGTACTCGTAACCTCGTAAGTACATACAACTAGACTATACCCATCTGTGTTTCCATCCCGAACAGGGTATATCTTGCAATAACCGTAGACCTCTCTAAAGAGAGGCTTTTTCGTAGTCAAGAATTTAAGATCTAGCTCTAGCCGCATTTTTAGTGGGCGTAATTTATTCAAAGGTCGCAGTCAATGCGGGTCGAGTCAACTCGGACCGCTGGTTGGTCACGGACAATAACACTGTTGTGTGTTGAAATAACACAAAATTGTATTGATGACCTATACATAATGGCCCATTAACGAAGCGTGGCGCATTGGCTAACCAATTGACCCTGCTGACTAACGAACTATGGGTCCCGGGTTTGATCCCCGGCCTGACAGCTATTAACTTGGAAGATAAATGTTTGTACTCTAGACTAGGGCATTAAATTGTGTTGCTTTCTGTGTGTCCATCACCCAGGGAATCCTAGTGCGAGGGTGTGAGTGTATAATATTTTAGTATAAAAAGATTTGCACATTTTATTTACAGGATGACTTCCTAGATTGCTTTGGAGACCCGGCGGTTATCGGAAAGAATGGCACTGACATTCAAGATGGAAAATGCACTTGGTTAGCCGTTGTAGCGCTCCAGAGGGTTTCACCTGCGCAGAGGCAAATCATGGAAGAGTATTACGGCAGCTCCAAGCCTGGTGCCGCAGAGAGGATTAAGGATCTTTATGAGGATCTTCAGCTGCCCCACACCTACTCAGTATACGAAGAAGCTACTTATGATCTCCTTAGAACACAAATCCAGCAAGTTACGAGAGGACTTCCTCACGATTTGTTTTTCAAAATCTTAGACAACATCTTCAGGCGAAACGTTTAGACTGTGACTGGTTGTAACCATTTTTAATTTAATCAATTATAGACATACGAGACTTAGATCTAGACTATTGTAATCATAAGTGCGATAGGTCTTTAATCATCACTATTAACTGGCAATTATAAGCTGGAACGTAGGTATAAGGATTAAGGTGACCATAAATAATTGCACCAAATAATTAGAATTTAATTATGTAAACTTATCAAAATTATCGATCTCAACAAAAATCTTCTAAATTCCCATTCTCAAGTTCATCGAACCATAATTATATGAACATAGTTAAAAAAAACACCTGTTATGTGAATACTTATCTCTATTATCTGCCATAATGCAACTAAAATTCCAATAAACTGTAATGGTTTTACCTATTTAATATTTTTTATTGAAATCCTTGACTTTTTTCTGTTTACCTTCTCTACTCTCAGCATGTTGTAATTAAGTATAAATATTTGTGGAATTAAATATTACGAAGAAATTGATACTATAAGTTTCACTTTCCTTCCTATTTATAATTTTCAAAGAAAAATAAGTTTATCAACCTCATATTTTTCGGTGAAGGAGTAAACATCGTGACGAAACCTTCGTGCCTGAAAGCCCTACATGATGTTCTCAAAGGCGCGAGTAGTCTGCCAGAAACTCTGAGGAGAAGACCCGTGTTCCGTAATGGACAGTGATTGCTTTATCCGTTCACCCACAGTGGTGAGTTAATGATGACAACATGGGAAATAATATTTTATGGTAACTGACTTCTTCGTGCTCGTACTCGTGCTAAACTGCTCGTTATAGAATACGCCAGATAAGTGTGTGGGCCGCGCTTTTGGTTTAGTGTAGTAGTATTCTTTTTATTATCTGTACTTAAATAAGCGTGTGACCGTGACCATGTTGGAGAGCTAGGAACGGTCTATGAGGAGGCCACTTAAATGTGAATATTTATGGTCTAGATCGATGTTCAAATTATGTATGTTACTATGAAGTAATCACGTTAAATTGGTTTTTTATTAGATTGCTAAATTCTGTTAAAAAAGGACTTTATCTAGAATTAGTTACACATAGTCAGCGACTTCTCAGCATCACCAAGGATTGACTGGTAGAGAATGCCATTAGGCATAAGTCCGCCCATTGTAATCCCTAGTTAATAAGGCTTGCAATAAAGAGTAAATAAATAAATAAATAAATGGATCACTTAAAACATGATTGTAGTAATAAAATACGTATGAACTTCAAAAGAAAATGATAACAATCCTGCGATAATCTGAGTACGAGTCCATTGTAAGTTTCTTCAATAATTCTATTTACGTATTATGCTTGTTTGGTGCTTAGCTAAGCCCAATTTTACAAACCACCCACGCTAATCACTAAGCATTAAGGCGGGAACATCAATCTTATTCCAAGAAATAATGGCAAAAATGTCACCAGAATACAAAGACGCCTGAAAATCGCTTTGAGGATAAATAGAATGATGGCGGTACATGTCTCGTTTCAAGAGAGAAAACTACAAACTATATACATCGTTACAGAAACAATAAGCAAAATTAAGTACAGCGAGTTTTTTTTTAGAACTAGAACACAAGTGATTGAAATTATTAATGTACTGCTGTTGCCCGCGGCTTCGTCTGCGTTTTTATGATGTTTATCATTCGGGTTTCAAAGAATAGGGTAGGGGCAAAAAGGGTAGGGGTGTCAGATGTACACGCACACACATTATATACAATATAGGTACAAGTTTTTATATCACCTTTATAATATAAATTTAAAGCTGATATCTATGAGGAATGTGATTACTACGATTTACTTTCCTAGTCGAAACGGGTTATGAGTTAAATAGGTATTGGCTGTGGATTCATTTTCTCACACTATAATCTCACATCCGTTGCTTGTCAGCAGAGCGACAAGTAGGTACCAAATACAGCAAATAATTTAATTACATTCACAGATACGAAATAAAGTTACCCCCGCAGTGGAATCAACACAAATAAAATGTAGACGCTCGTCTCAAACGTTATTAAAATGTAAATAACTCTTTCATTATAATGAGATTGAAGTTTTATGTTCAAAGCTAACTACATACTCGTATCTACAAGCTTAGAGCTTCATTCAACTAAATAAGAGTGTTCACATAATTACGTGGCGTATCAGGATTTTAAATAGAAATCCTCACTAATATTATAACAACGAAGTGTGGTTGTTGGTATGTTGGTTTGCCCTTTAAATTAATGAGGTTTGCGAACAATACCTAATCAATATTAATACCTCCATATCTCTAACATCGCCACAAGAAGTTCCTTTAATATAGAAAAAACAATACCTAGTTACGAAATATTAGATTAGAAAACAATATTAAAAATTAAAACATGACGCTACACGAATCTGAAAAGTCATTAATTTTGTAATCTAGAATCTGAAAGCTAGTCTGAAATGTAGCAGAAACGCAAAAAATTCGGACAATTGAAATCTTACAAAAGAATGTTACGATACGAAAAGGCAATAAATAATACCAGTGACGGGAACTAGCGGAAAGTTCACTGAACCCCCTTGCGTTACGTATAGAAAATCCGTTTTTGGCGCCAACGTGACGACAGCAGCGGGTGATTCTGCACCCGGCCAGAGCCGGACCGAGGATAGTTTTAAATGGAACAAGATAGTTAATGGGCGTTTTTAGACTAGCCGGAGACGTCCACCGTTGGGTCATCATGATTTCCGAATTAAGTTAATTCTATAGCATTTTTAGCAATTTCGAAGATAATACGCAGAAGTTTACCTTTTAAGGAAAAGGTAGGAAAGGAAAATAATTCAAGGGAATTCTTATCTTTTGCAATAAAATATAAATTTTTCTTTTCAAAATATTTTGTAATGACTGTCGTTATAAAATATATTTTTTCACCGCATTTAGCAGTCGATTCATTCTATTTAAATCCGGCCCTGCCCGCAGCCACTCTATTACGCTCTAGTCTATTATTATGTACTCTAGCGTACGCTGTACACAGACATTGGATGGACATTTAGTTGCAATAAATGACCCGTATCAAAGCCTGAGTGATTAATGTGAGAAAACCTTGTTCTGGTAACCGCAATTTTACGTCAGCCAATTCAGGGTCCTATCAACATTTGAATTGATTGATTTATTCGGAAAAAAACACGAATAAATTATTATAATTATTGATTTTTATTATGGTAAGCAACTTTTGCACTTACATGATGGAATAGACTGAAAAACAAATAATAATCGGCAAATACAAATACAGATAATAACGACAGCTTTTACATCCCTAATGGTCAAAGAGATCGCCGCAAGATGATAAACACATAAAGAAACCAATATCAAGTTTCTGCCAAAGCATGTAGGTACAATTCGAAAGTCCGAGGTTAGAAACCCAGACAGACCATAGTCCACCTCAGTGTTTTCGAAATGATGGCAATTTAATCTCTTCTTCGTCGTGTCCTCAGTACTGAAAGGCGTGCCTGCTCTGGTAAACCCTTATGCAGTGGTTACTTAGCCATTGAGATCGAATCTCGACATGTCGGATACATTCAGTGATTGGTATCTAAGTCACCTCTCTTATTTGATCGGACCATCTGGTTCGTGATCTCCCACGCGATCTAATACCCTTTACTTTGCCAGTGTCGATTAGTTTTTCGAAGCAGTCTTCTTTATATCTCATCGTGCTTTATGGAAAATAAATATAACGTTATTCTTTAAGTAGAAACCTACCTAGCTTGTTGTGTTCCGTTTGAGTACACTTCGATATAATATATATTTTTTCCGTGAAAAGTCGTCCACGAAGATTTTATTCCTCGACTACCTTTTCGACTGTCGTAAAATAATTACGAACCTACATTATTATTACATGTACATTCGTACATGCCTGCATTTGCTTCATATGACTATTATCTTTCACAGTATTCGACGCAGCGGAAACAGCAAAACCAATTGAATTTCCGTTCCGAAATGGTGCAGACGTTCAAAAGAGCTAATTTTAGATCCATTTAGCTCGACACCTCAAAATTGTGGAATCTTCACAACTAGCGAACTTGATCACGTACATTAATCATTGAAATCATTAAAGAATGACATATTATTATATCGGTATTCTGACAATATTTATTTTGAGACTTGTGTAGAACAGCGTGGACTGGAGTTTAGACATCTCTCAGTGTTGTGAAATACCGCTCATGGGTTCTACACAAAATGACTTGATGCAATACATGGTAATACAAAGAATAAAAGATTAAAGATTCAAATCCCACTTGTGCACTTAATCTCAGCCTTGAGTATTAAATCATCTCTTTAGCTAAGAAAGTATACTAAAACATCAGTTAAATTTGAATAAGGGTTGGAAGGCTGGGATTGTATAGAATAAGACCAATTTTTCGCAGACGTACCTACGGTAAACAAATAGTTTACAATAACAGGTACCTACATAAATTGCCCTTGAAGCAAAGCTTGTTTACAATTTTACGCTCGTGATAATTATTTTATTGGTGAGGAATGAAATTATAATTATGTAGTATTCAGCTAAAACAAATTCGTTGGTCCCCCACTCAACTCCATAGAGAAAAACAACATTTCCACTTTCGTTTTATTCCTGGGCTAATTTTCTGTAACAACATTTTCACATGTTGACAAAACTAGCACGTCTCAGAAACACATTTCTGGCTTTCATTACCTGCTTTTCTAGATTCCTCGTTAACTATATAGCAAGAAAAACATGAAAAACAGCGATGCATGGGAGTATGGCCCTGTGTAAGGGGAAGCTGAATGAATTAATAAAATATAACCACTTTATTACACGAACACATCCTCATTTACGGCATGTAGCGACAAACATGAAGTAACTCCAAAACTAATGAGACAACTAATCTCCTTGCGCCTGACTGGTCGGCGCGAAGGCTTGATTGATAACGACACAGAATGGGTGCCATGTGATATCTGTTTTTCCCGACTACCAGAAAGAAAAAAGAGGATTATGATTCAAACAATTTATACGAGTATGTACAGTGATGTCCTAGATGCTTCTATTTCTTCCTATCAAATTTAAAATACATAAATGTCCACCGACTCGTCTTTACAGTAAGCGCTAACGTAGGCAAAGGCATGCTTTAATGATTATATTTTCACAAAGTTATGGCCATTGGAGACAAAAAGAACTTGTTAAATGAAATATCAGATGCCGGTGCGTTTTGAATCAGTATTTTAAAAAGCAGCCGTCTCCATAGTCTTTAAAATATATGAAGAAGATACAAAAATAAAAAGAGAACTTGGAATTTATACAAGTGCGAGTGACCAGAGTACATGATTCATGTATATTTAAAAAAAAGGTTCAATTTTAACGAACTCTACAATGAAAACATTATTTAATCAAATAGTAGAGCCATTCGTGACGCGTTGTGAATGATTTATTTTTGTGCGTTATGAATTAAAATTCAACGTAGGTAAAATAATTTTGGCGTGTACCTAAGTAATTGATTTATAATCCCGGTTGGTTGGAATAAACCAGTCAGTTCGCAGCTAGAAATGGACTATTTTAAATATAAAAATTAGAAAATCCGAAATACGTGAATACTTTTGGAAAAAGGCTTAACTGTCAACAAACATTTTGGAATTATTTTCTTTAGATAATTTAAGATATTATTATTATTATTTAAGATATATATAAGAAGAATTTAAGATAGCATTTTATCATCAGTTTTAGTAAGTACTTTGTTTGCCCCCACCTTTAAGGTTCAAAGACTGAGTTTATCGTAATATTGTAGAGCCAGGATGACTCAAGTTACGAAGTTCCGCAAATATCGCTAAATTCTAATAGTTACAAAATATATGTTACAAGACCAGTACTGAACAATGTTAGTTATATCGTAAAAATAACTTTCTTGGACATAGAAACCTACTGGTACATTTAGTCAATGACGCCTTAATCGCAACAAAGTGATTCCAATGGTAATAACACATAATGAATACCAGCATCTCGGCCCAGAAAGAATTTGGGTCATCCCGTGACAGACGGAAATTACGATGGAACAACATTGTGAATTCAGGCTCTACTTAACACCCTTGACTTACCATCTGTCTCAATCTTGCTGTATACAAAATTCACGTTTCCTGTTTCACGCAACTCACAAAAAATAATACACACTTTTCTGGATTTTATATTTTAACTAATAATAATAAAATTCCTTTACTTCCTCTCAACAACAATATCTTATTAGCTAAATATGAGTACATTTGGTGCGTCCTGATTCCTAATGTCCTTATTTTGCGAGAGCTTGGTCCATGAAGTAGGTTTCAGAAAACTATCCTAACGGTTTCCTACAGTAAACGGTTTCCTATCTTAACTATATTTCAGAGCCTTACAATTTTTGTGTGTTTGTTTAATTTTATTTATTTATTTTGATTACCTACTGTCTACTACTACTACTTTAGTTACCACTTTACTAGTTACTACTTTAAATAGTTTGGTAAAAAATTTATTAGGTTCTGGAAAATCGCGGGGCCCTAGACTATGTCAGTTTTCGGATCATCTGCTATGATTTTCCATTAAAGCTTTGTCTCCTATTTTTATTTATTGCGGGGATTACTTCAAATCACTTATCAAAATCCCAGGCAAGGATACAAGTATTGTAAACAACTGGTCAAAATCATGAACACGCCATTTCTCACATAAGGTTTTATCTATGAGGCAACACTGGCTGCCTCCACTCCCATCCCCTAATTGGAAACACTGTACATTTGATTGTCGTGCTCCGATTCCGTTTAATCCATTACGTCGCCGCCTTATAACTTTGAATCTTTATTCGGAAATCTACTAAAGTGGAACGTTTCCGAGATAATTACTTATTTTACGTGAAAGTAGGACGATTTTAACATGCGTCGCCGATCGTTTTAATTGTAAAATGCTCTCTTTTGGATGCGCTACATTTTGTTGGTTCCTCTCAATAAAGCCCCTAGTTCAGTTAACAAAATCGTGGACTTATGATATTTAGCGAGAATAACCAAAATAGGGATGTTACATTAACTTTCACTTACAGGTATATAAAGAGACTGGATGCGTCTCTAAACCTCAGAGGTTTTCAAAAATCTCATGCCACTACCATCTAAGTTATTTATCGCTTAAATACACACATACAGAGAAATAAAAATTTGTTATTACGGCAAAACACATTTTCATCCGTATTGAAGAAACCAAATAAATCCGTTAGTCTTATTGAAATTCCAGCTTAAACATATTTCATAACCTTTTATTTTGCTTAGTCTCGCATAATAGGTTGAAGTAGCAAGTTTATGTTATGGATAGTAGTTGTATAAGTGTATTGGCAATCGGCAACCGTTTTATACAATATCGCTAAGAGGCATGTACCTCCTACGGGACAGGAATATCAACTTTGTTTTGTGCATATCAAAAGAACCATGTAGGTAGGTAATATTTAACTTACAATTTAATCCATTTTTTATTGTTAATCAAACGTGCATTCCACCTGTTCTTTTTTATATTGATAGGCTAGGAACAAGCAAACCTAGCTGATGGTAAGTGATCACCGTCGCCTAGGGATATTCGCAACACCAGAGGACTCGCCAATGCGTCGCCGGTCTTAAGTGATCGATCAATTTAGTATTGATATGGTATTTGGGATTAGTGGTTGGGTTTGCAAGGATTTACACAGGTGTTATAAAATTGTGGAGCCTACCTATATGCATAGAGCATACGCGGTAATAGCCAAGGGAAGAGTTAAGATTTCGGCTTTTTACTCTGGGGATCCGCACTCTGATTATGTTGTTTTTTAATCTTTCTTCGGTCGTTTGTTTCTTCGTTGTGTTTACGTTTTTTTTTTGGGTCTTTGTTTTTTTTGTACAGCGTTTGTAGAGCAATGGTGTTTCGAAGTGATGTTGAAACGCAAAATGGATCATTCAATAAACGGTTTCGCGAGTAATCGTTCACTCGAGTAGGCGTTTATGGAACATGTCACTTTCGAAATTTAGTAACGGATCGCTTTTCGGAGTTATTTATGAAGCAATCACTTGCTGTAATGGTGAAAAACATTGCGAGGAAACCTGTATGCCTGAAAGTTCTTCATAATGTTCTTATGACATGTGAAGCTTGCCAACTGAAATTTTTGCAAGCGATAGACAATGGTCTAATATTCCCTTTATGTTTGAGAGGAGCTCCGTGCCCAGTAGT
>DWMR01001154.1:0-10091 GCA_018245355.1 Dalla costala | reverse complement strand
ACTCGGCGCATTAGCTGCCGTGGGCAGGACAAAAACTCTATAGATAAATACTTAAATAGAATACTCTTTATTGTACACACGAAGTAATTAATAGCAACATCAGAATACTACAGAAGAGCCAGTACAAAAGGCGGTCTTACCGCTAAAGAGCGACCAGACCACCTTTGGGTAGAGGACAGAATAAAAGAGAAGGTTAGGCTCTCAAAAAACTCTATTTTAGGTAAGGAAACTGCTTGGCGAATTAGCGGCCGTGGGTAGGACAAGAAACTCCTGCAAACTAAGGAGACATGGAGTGTTTACCACGCTGCTCCAATAAGGCCTCAAAGATTTCAAATAATGCTTAAAACTACCATAACAATAAAAACCAGGACAAGGGACTCTCCTACCCGAGGACTCGTAAAGACTAATTAAGGCAAAAGTTTATTCAAAAATTAAGAGCGAGGCAAAAAGTAGTCAGGTGGCCAAAGCATAACCTATTTGCGTATGCATTGCATTCAATAGTAGGTACACTATTATTTGTTCAATAGTACACCTGCACCTATCTTGATTTACAGCAATTTATTGTCCGAAAGGGATTGATAGTTAAGTTAAATCATCGCTTATTGTAGCCACAATCGCATATGGCTCATGCCGCTGAAAAATATTACATGCATTATGTTGTAATCAGTATAATCAACGAAAATATTCATTTAATCTTAATCCTTTTAGCGATGGTTCGCTGAATTGGACAATTTGGCAAGTGTCCAAATGCCACATGGAAGAGGGTTTCAATCAGGATATTCGATGTCCGATTATTTTGATTTGATTCAACCGATAATGCAACCCTCATTCGATCTCCCTTAAAGGGCGGAATTTAATCATAGCCACATTCATTGAGCTAGGGTACTAGGTGTCTGATGGTTGCCGCAAGGTTTATAAAACACATAAATACGCCCCATTTCAATTTACTCAAACGGAGAAGTTATTCTGTGCCTTTTTTAAAGAGACCCAGGAGTTTATTTCATCATTAATATCAACCGTTTATCGGCCTAGTAGGTACCTACTGAACGCGGGTAACCTCCCAGCTTAAAGCGCACATAGAGCCTGATCGACGTACGAGCTTTACCGCGGTTTTGTGGCTGGCCGGTAAAGCTCGCCCTTCGATCAGTGCAAGACCGCGGTATAGAAAACCGATGATTAAGGCTCGTGGTTCATCAGCAATGTTTGAAATTCTGAAAGAAAAATTGTTTGGCTCGGCTTTGTATCGAAGGATGACCGCGAATAAAACCGCGGTAATCTTCACAGTGGTCTTGTGGCTCGCTCGTTGATCAGCGATTTAACACTACCGTCGAGGTGCATGGTTAGAACGTGAGCTCACAAGTAAGCCGAAACTTTATCCATTCAGATGGACTATTACGAAGCTAAATACATTGACATTCTTTATTTCGTTTTACAGAAGGCCCCATGTCGCATGATCAGCCCACGTACGCGTCTGTACCCGGGATCCGAGTGTACGGCATGATGTGCGTACGACCCACCATCGTGTATAATTCAGGTCGGTACGAGGTTGCCCTAGGTATAGCTTGGCCAGGTCGATACCACCGTCACATACATTTCTGCCGTAGCATCTGGGCGCACGGCAGTGCCCACTACCAACAAGCGCCAGTGTGTATTTGTTTTTCATGTTGCGTTTCGGTCGGAAAGGTGTAGTTGTCCGCACACTTATACAAGAGGAGACTATCTCAGGCCTCATGTCATGCAATGCACAATATTTCAGATAAGGAATTTCAGCTTAGGATTATGATAAACCCATATTTGAATATCCTAATGTGGGCTAAATAAACTTCTCATAATCTGTATTCTTTTCCGGCATCCGTATTATCCTTTCCGTTTCCTAAACATTATAAGAACCCTTGTTAAAAAAGTCAGTCAAAAGAATATAATAAAATGAATCTAGAAAGAAATTGATAAAATTAAACTTTTCGAATATATTCAGGTGATTGAGCTTTCTACGTGTACACTCAAAGGTCGGTGTTTGAGCCATAGTTGGAGAGGTTTTATTCACATCCACAAGTGGTAGACTAACAGAACTCTACATAGATTGCTATAGATAGATTTACTTAGGTAGTGCTAGGCAATAGGCAATTTTATTAACTGTTGTATTAACTGTCAGTCAGTTGAAGCGTTTTTGGATCGATTGAAGTCGCACAAAATATCTGTGGGAGATATCTGTTTAACGGTGGGCATTCATTGCGACTACAGGTAAATTCACCTGTAATTTTAAAAGAGTCTAAGTTGATTATATTGTTTTGGAGAACCGGTAACGAAGTTATCCCATTTAACTTGTTGTGACGAAACAAATAAATGTATCTTCAATCAGCCGTTGAGGCTCCATTGTTCGACAAGGGCTTCCTATAATTAGCCACCCCGACGTCCCCGACCCGTCCTTGCCCTCTGAATCCAACGGTTTCCCGCCGTCTTTTTCAGATTCTTAGCATTGGATTAACAAGTCCACTTGGTCCGGTGGATACCTGTACTCCTCTTAACTTAAATTTACACTAGTAAATACATTCAAAATAACATTTAACGAATAATTAAACGTTTCTCATCCACAGGTTATAACGCGAACCGATACACGGGCGCCGGAGTTCAAAGCACGACGAGCACTTACAAAGTGGACTATTCTCAACCTCACGCCTACGGCGACAAGCCCGTGTACAACCGCTACCAGTCTCACAGCTACTACAATAGGCGATCTAGAGCCGCACGAGCGAAGCGAATGACACAAGAATACCCGCCTTTCCCATGGTATAAAGTAAAAGAATTAGCACGATCATTACATTGGATCAATTAAGAAGAAAACAATCGAACTTAAGTAGTACGGAAAAGTATGTTGGGTTCATGTAGGCTTCATGTAACATTGTAAGTGAAATCCGCCTCCATGAATCCAACGAAAACTTTGACTAGTTTAAGTGTTTATTTAATTTTGGATGCTTCGTCTCGTACCAGATACCAATAGTCAAGTCTGTTCGTTATAAAGGTTATTTTACCTGTGAAATACTCACAATAGAAAATATGCATGATCGTTCATTAACTGAAATAAATGTCATATATTTTTTTTACTCTTGGCCGTGCCGGTAAAATCACGGAAGAGTTTTTCATCAAATGTAAAAATTGCCATTCGTTTCCTAAAGGAGTTAGCGGTCAGCGCACAATTTTCAAGTGGCACACAATTTCTGGCGTCGTTGTTGCAAAAATATTACCTTATTGCTACTTAAAATGTTACTTTCAAAATTTTCAAAGTAACTTCAAATCTAAGCCATTTAAATTTATTCCTTATTTATTTGATAAACTGCATATCCCATGTGTGTCAGTACTTATTGCATTTATAACGCATTTAGTAGAATAGATTTGAGAGTGATCCAGTAGAATTATATCGGGCGTATTTATTTATCTTTGTATACTCAGAATACACATTCAAGTTAGCACTATACTCTGTAACTATACTTTACGTATAATTAATATTTACTATTTGCCAGAAATATAGATATAAATATGCCTATAGTTGTAAGTGAAATGGGAATAAATTAGGAACAATAAAAAATTAATTAATGATCCATTAATTAACAATCCCCACCAACAAACCGGTGATTAATTATAAATATAAAGGTACAGTAAATTATACATTGTATTAATATGATTAACTTAAAATAAATAATTTTATTATAAAGTGTACACAAAACGATGTGATACGAGCTCAGTGGATTTTTGTAATTTGATGCATTTATAGCTGTTTAGGGTCTAGATTATAAAGTATTTATAACAAAACCATACAATTAAGGCGATTGCTTTGTAAATAGTAGTAATAATTACAATATTTGTAATTATAAAATGATTAAATTCGAATGAAATTTACTTCTGGTTTTACTGAATCATCACCAAATATCAGTACCTAGGTAATTCTTGTAAATGTTTATATGAAGGTACTTACCTAATACTTTCTGCTCTACGACGATATCGCAAGAGTACATGGCCGCCATAATCCGCTGCGGCTGGGCTTGGAACGCCCTTCTGCAGCCTTCCTTCACGGCGGACATTATTTGACCTATTTTGAAATAATTGCTTGTTACAGATTGTTAAGTTCCCTGTTTTCCCGCGCCATAAATAAATCAAAGTAGGTACCTACTCCTAATTATTTACTATCGTCACAAGAAGATAAAGTTAATAAGATTGTTTTTGTGTTTCGTTTTTTGGAGCTTATCTAAGGAACTACTAATGCCATACGATTAAAAAAGATTGGACTATCCAAGAACATGGGCTTTGTTTTATAAGATTAGGACACAACTATTGTAGGCTACTTCTGTTGTGAATAGAAATCCTTGATAAATTTATAAGACAGTATAAGTGTTTCAAATAAAGCTTACAGGAGATTACAAGAGCAGAGAAAGATTGAAAAGATTGGCGTGAAAGACGAAATTATGACTTGTACGTGACTTAGGGAAATTGAACACAAAAGAAACGGAGAAAAGATTTATAACAATAATATAGACTCACCCGATAAAGGTCCAAAAGTATGGGAAACATCATCACCCTCATTTTTGTCTAGGGTCCATTCTTCGACGCAAAAAGCTACACCCATCATCGGTTCCTCACACAATGGCCCAGCTAGTGACGCCAATTGGAACCCATTCACAAAACTGCTTTCATATTCGAACCTCGGATCGTCTCTTAACTCCTTCTCATGGTACAAATACCTAGTACTGTAGTCGGCTGTTTGATTTAGCAATACGTTTGGACCACAGTTCCTTGGTCCAACCGACCATATTTGATTTAATAAGTCCTTCCATTCTGGTCCTTGCTTTGAACATATAGTTTGCAATTCACTTTTGAATGCTTCTATTAGCTTAATCATTCTTTCTGATAGCTGTTGTTTGTCATTGGCAATGTTTAGATTTTCTAATTCTTGATTGAGATTGTCCAGTTTAGCTATGTTTTGTAAACTTTTTATGTGTTGCGATATAGCTTTTAATAAGTCAGTAGACTTCTCTAAAAGATCAGTGACTTCCCTAGGCAACGGTCTTGCTCTGATTTTGATTCCACTTTGTTTATTATTCGTTTGTATAGTAATGGTTGGTTCTTGTTCGTTATCGTTTGCCTTATTAACATTCTGGGCATCTATTTCTTCATTTGCCATATCCAGTTTAGGAGGTTCTATTATTGTTTCTCGAAATGGAACTATTGGTTCTGATACCGATATTGGTATCTTTGCATAAATATTCCTAGAACAATTATTATCTGTTTCAGAAAAATTCGGTAACACTTAAATCCTTGCACTAGTATTAATGAGGTATTTTATAATCAAAATTAGTTCACGATTCGTAATCCCAAATACTTACTTCAAATCTTCCAGACAGCGCTGGAGATGCACTTCGCCTGCTGTAACTAGAACATGCTCTCCTGTTTCTTGCAATAGTACTTGAACGCACGAGTCTGACTGGTTTAGTAGTTTGAGCCCTGTCAAGAAAATTACCAATGAAATGTGATTCTATATTTAATAGATTTTTTAAGTATTAAACGCTCCAAAAATACTATGGTTTTATAATATTTCACCTGTCAAAAGATTTCGTTTGGGATTACGAATTCACATCATATAATTTACGATACCCCAGAATTGAATGACAAGACATGGAAGCAATGCGTCGATACGCAGAACTTACTCCTATAATATAAAGAAACAAAACCTGGACGAATGTACAAAAACCAACTACGTGTGGCAAAAATAGATAAGGGAAAACATATGGAGAAAAATATCTTCTAACGCCCGTACAAAAGTCCGACCGAGTCACGTACCGATTTTTTCTCTCTGCTTCTTACCTTTAACTAACTGAGGTAGTTGCGACGGGAATGTAGGTTCTAACGCCACTCGCAATATAGGAACTGCTGCAAATTGAATTTCACTAAATGCTGGACATGCAATAGTACTACTCAAAGTTGCTGTCTTCAATATGTGATCTTCTAATCCACCAATACCTGAGAAGTATGAATTTATTAGACTTATTTAGAATAGAATATTTAGCAAGGGAAGGTAAAGGATGGTAAGGTGTTTTATCTTGAATACCTATAATATTTCCAGCCACTGCCTCATCAATACCTTCCAATTCTCGGCCCATCAAAGTATACAATGATTTGACCCTGTAATAAATTGCATATTTTTAATAACGACGAAATATTCACGTAGTACATAAAACTACATACAAATTGTCACTCACTCGGCGCATGTGATGTGCTCATCACTTTGTAGGTCTTTCAGCTTTTTATTAGGGTCTACATTAAAGTCTTTTATACTAAGTACTTTGGACGGATCGTGTTTAGGACCCAAAACATAAACTTTGGCGCCCTTCTTAAGTCTGCCACTGAATACTCTAGCAAAAGCTATAAATGCAGGCTGGTCTTTGTTTTCCTTCTCTTTTTCATCTTCAGTAGACTTTTCTAAATCATTCTTATCTCCCTCTATGCCTTTCACTGAAGTGGGTTCTGAATTAACGTCACTTTGTTTTTGCTCTTCACGTAATTGCCTTGCTCTTTCTCTTCTCTGAGCCATTTCTTCAGCTGATAACGCCTTGGGCTTATTCTCTGGTAAAGAATTCTTATCAACACTAAACATTTTCGATATAAAAACTATTACAGGTCTATCGTCACTACTATCACAGGCTAAAAAGTCATTTTTAAGTTTTATTGTATCTGGATGATAGGAATTAAAGTCGCGAATCCGTGAACACATGAGTTTCTCAACTTTATCAGCTGGTATTTCTTTTGGTGATGGAAGTTTACTACACACCATGTTCAATACTGTGCTGGATAGTGGAAGCCATTGTACCATAAGTGACTGTAATTGCACTCGACTGTCAGTATGCCTAAGGTCCCGTGTTGTTAGTTTTATACCTAACTTTTCACAGATCGCAGGAACTTTGTCTTTTTCATTTCTCAGTGCTATTGTTTCATAAACATTCCACAGATTATCAAGAACAACTTGTACAAAAAGTGGTTTTTTCGCCTTTTCTTGTGCACCTTTCATAAACCGTTTTGCTTTAGCATTCAAATAGAAATCTCCCCAAAGCACTTTTTTGAGTAATTCCTCTCTAACACCTTATACAAAAAAAAAAGAAACAACAATAAAAAATATATTTTAAAAATATAATTATAAGTTTCCCATAAAAAATTTAATTACCAAGTTTTTCAGAGAATAATTTTGCAAATGTATGAGTTGTAAATCCCCATCCATCTATGGCACTAGCAAATACCACATTGCCTTGTTCAGGAGAAAAATATAGATTGGAATCATCAGAATCTTCTAAAGCGGAGGTCCAATCATAGTAATTTTTGTCTTCATTTGATCGTGGTGTTTGTTCCTACAAAGAAATTACATGAAACCTAGGTAAAATTTTAAAACAGACATAAATGCAAGAAATTTTATATAGTTAGTAATGAAATATGAGAATGACACACATACCTATATTATGAAGACAGTGAAAAATAATTATTATAGACTGAAAAACTACTTGTCGGGCACAAACGATCAGTCATGGTCAAAGTGCCCTGAGCTGAATAAGCTTAAGCCACCTGCACAAATTTTATTACCTGTTTATCAATTAATGTTTCTTCATTTTCTAACACCTCAGCTGCAAATAACTCTCCCATAGCGGCATTAACTTGTTCCAATACTTGTGTCATATGCAAATAGGCATCAAGAGCTGTCATTTTCAATTCCAGAATCAATCGATCAATCTTATTAAGCACTAGAACTGCTTTGATGCTCTCTGAGTAAGCTTGCTTTAATGCCAACCTTGTTTGTGGGCACACTCCTTCGACAACATCTACCTGCATGTTATACATTATGTTAGGACATAAATAAATTAAGACATTTAGCAATATGATGTATATATATCATGTTACATGACGTCTTTTTCTTTTCTTTTAATAAATAAACACTTACACTCTCACACCCCTGCACTAGGATTCCCTGTGTTGCGGGTGGCGGACACACACAGAATATTTACAGTACAAACATTTATCTGCCAAATAAATGTCTGCCCCAGCCGGGCATTATGTGTATAAACAACATAATTTTTTTTGGTATAAGAGTTGGGACCACCCTGAATATTTATGCATATATAATTTTGTGTATAACAAATTGTATTTTAAGAGAGCACAAGGACCTTGGAGAGTGGTCAACTACCAGAGACTTAAAAGCTGATGTATGGATGGAGCCTCACTCTCACAAATATTACTGGGTGTAAGTTTTATTCTTATCAAATGTTTTTTGTTGTGTGCCTCCAGGAGACCTTTGCCACAGGGGCATATCCCCTACATGCAATACATAATAATATACTATATCTAAGAATCTTTACGTAAACTAGAACCATTGATAACCACATCTCAAAAAAAATTGTGTTTCTCTAGATCTATATCTGTGAACAAACTTACATACAGATCAAACTGAAAACTATTTTAAGCCTTTAAAAATTACGAATTTGCAGTTTCAAATTTGATACTGAATTATTGAGCAAAGTGTCTCAATTTGATGCCATGTTATAGAAATTACAGCAAATAGACAAATGCTTGTACTCTTATCCTTTTTATACATATTTAAAATCCATGCAACTCACAACAGAAAAATATTATGACAGGGATGTATGTTTGTAAGTATCATGGCATTGAAACTTACTTATTAGAATTTTTCCAATAAGATAAATTACTTCTTTAAGAATAATTTTGAAGTTAGACAAAACATTATTTGTGTGGACTTTATAAAACCCCTTTATGTTTTGAAACCACAGCATGTAACAATTTCATTATTGAGTAAGTATATCTTACATCATATTGTGAAATGAATTGTGGTGTTAACCTACAAGCTGTATAATTTCCACATAAATGTATATGGTAACACATAAAAGGTCTCAGATTTGCAAGAACAAAGTCCTTCTCTATAGTCATTGTTGTATTTTATTTTATCAGTAATCTTTTTTTAATTTGTTTTGTATATTTATTATTAAGGATAGCAACAAATTATTACAACATAATAATATACACAGATGGTTAAGGGTCTAAACCAATTATAGTTATAATTAATTGATAACTGAGCAAGGAGCAAGGGAAAGTGGCCAGATCATTTTATGCAGCAGACACTACGCCACCCTTACCTAGTTCTCAATCTCGGATGCACTCTGGAGAACTCGGACAGAAATGATGGCAATCAACAAGATAGGCAGATAACTCAGTATAAATAAACCATGAAGGCATGGAAGAGAAAAACATTATTTAGTACTAAAATCTTGTTACTGTCCGTAAATTGTACTCACCACAACAATAGCTCCATCACACAATCTGACAGCAGTTGATACTTCGCTTGAAAAATCAATGTGCCCGGGAGAGTCTATGAGGTTTACGAGGTATTCTTGGGTTTCTACAGCATGGTAGAGGGCAATACTGCTACTTTTCATGGTGATACCTCGCTCTTGCTCGTCAGGCCTGCTATCCATGTAACGAAGCTTACCCGACATTTTCTCCGATATGATACCATTACTGGATATCAAGGAATCCGCCAAGGTAGTCTTTCCATGGTCCACGTGTGCCACAATGCAAATATTTCGAATTTTTGTAGGCTCATGCTGGAGCTCCAACAGTTTGGCCGAGTCTACTAGCCGCATCTTGGAAACGATACCACGTTTTACGTGTCACTGCGTTTATGATAGTAAGGCGAAGTTAATTTTTGATGTTAATGAGTAAAACACGAATCATACAGTTAGTAAATCACAAAATAAATTGCACAACGTGAGCGAAATTGTGAAACTTTGACTTTTGTGACAATTGTCAAATTTTGTCAACAAGTAACGTGACTTTGACATTACCAATTGATGTTAACGTTCAAAAACAGTTCAATTTTACTTCATTATCGTTATTTCACACCCTCAGAGAAAATATGAACTTGTTTTACTTTTAAACTGAGTTATTATTTTAGTACCAACTATTTACATTGGAATGGGGAAGATGAGTGTAATTTTTTTATTATCTAGAAAAATCAAACTAAAAATAACAAAAATTCTACTGAAAGA
>DWMR01001153.1:0-10091 GCA_018245355.1 Dalla costala | reverse complement strand
GTGACGTGCCGTCACGCCATTTGTCGATGTCATTACCATACATTTTGAATATGTCGTTAGCGCTAGCGTGAACAGAAAATATTTTTGTCTATAGGCCCTGGCCGGTCTATCGCTCTATGACCAGCGTCACAGGTTTCGGTCGCTCACGAAACATGGGTCTTTTCTGCACGCCATACAACATAACGGGATTAATATATTGGTGGCAAAATACCGTAGCAAATGGCGTCGGTTATCATTTATAAGTACATTTTATAACTTAAATGTAGAAAATTTTAAGTTTTGAAAGACACAATTTGTTTATGAGCTATTTTTGAGAGCGAGTTAGACAGCAAAAAGGACGAATACACGACGCACGCGTACCTACTGTTCTGCGGGTATCGTAACTACTAAAATAATTTATAAGTATGAATCAGAATCACCAGAATGTATGTATTACGTTATCTCTTTCCCGCTACAGGCCGAGTCTCAATATCCCTATTGTTGGTTATTAAATGTGCAGGATAAATAAATTGTAGTTGTATGGGTGCGTATTTGCGTGTATTTACATCTAGCCCATTTCTCTGTAACGCGATGTATGGACGTAGTGTAACTACCCAATTGCTTTAATCTAAGTGAGGAAACCTGTTTTAAGTACCTAGTGGTGTTAAGGATACAGATAAGATTGTTACTATGACTATAAATATAGTCGTTATATCGGCTCAGTTTTTTGCAATTTCCGGTACGCAATCTTCACGTTGTTGAATTTCGAAATAAGTCTGAAAACAAATGAATCCAAAATGTATAAACCTACCTGTACATTTGTAACGTTTTGATCGAGTAGATAATAAGGTTCTTTTTTTAATGATTCTACAATCTCACGGTCTACATAAAGTTGTTGTTCAATGGTTAAAACAATAAATGATGGCAAACCTCAAGGTTGTGTTCTTTACTAATGGGGTAAATTAAGAAATCTTGAAATTTATGTTACGGCTGTAAGAGATTCACCCTAATGTGCATTTTGACTCTGGAGCATCCAGAACAGTCAATACATTACAAAAAAATATAGGTACTACTACTAATATGACATAATAACATGTATAGATATCGCATTTCTTGGATTATATACTTACTAAAATTTTATAATTATACATTAAAATTAAATGTATTTCATATTTTATTACATAATAGGTTAATTTTACATTGTGTATAAAATTAATAACATTCATGTACTTACTAACGTTTTCTTGCGTTTAAGTGAATTTCAATACAGTACAAGGATGAGGTATGTACGTTAAAGAGTGATTCTTACGCTACCGCTATCAATACAAACACCTAACGGAACTTTGTGATATTACCAATTTTGCATTCAATATTGTCTTTCAAGACTGCCAACTTTTACATTTCAGAAATAAAACTTTTAAAAGGGGAAATACTTTATTGATCCTAAGTAAAATGTAATTCGAAAAATGCTTTATTACAATTATATTTCTGATAAATGTTGGTACACCTTACACTTAAAATACGTTTAACACAATGTAGATAAGGATGTTAAAACATCTGTATAATGATAACTATACATTAACTACATGGGCTAAAAATGTACATGCCCTTCATTTTCCATCGATATCATCCTTTTACTATTGAGCCATTCAGTATACATACTAAACTAGGATGTCTGATTACATGACAAGTATTTTTAACACAAGTAGTCTAATAATCCTTACATTTACAACATGGAAATTCACATAATTTACACTAATTTCTGGAATATTAGAAAGAGTAACAACAGTAATACATGCTTTGTTAAGTTTTAATATTTACTTTAAAAATATTACACAGTAATATTTAATAATTAACAAAGGCAAATTAGGTGATAAAAAGCTAAGGTACTATCCTAAGAATTGCACCTACATTATCCACAACATAAGGTAACATACATTTATAAGAATTCGGAAACTTAAGTTTAAAACTGATGCAGCATGGTGTAGAATTTGTCATCACTCATTGCAAACACATTTTAATCACTATCTGAAATAGCCTTCTTCCGTCGTTTTGCTTGTTTAGGTTTCACAATTTCTTCTTCCTATAATAAAATAATGTAATCCTCTTATTCTCGTTTGCATTAGGTCAATATAAACATGTAAGTAGATGTGCCCTGCAGCTTGACACAGAAATTGTTTCACCCCCTTAAGGATCGAATTTTCAAGTCCTTTTTAAGTGGATGTCTACTAATAAAATACATTACATACGCGACACGTACGGTGCATAGTAAAAAGTGGTTGTGTGAGTACGTGTTGGGGGACGCCACTTGCCCGAAAAGTAGATAGATAGAATACTCTTTAATGTACACACGAAGTAATTACAGCAACATAAGAACACTATAGAAGACGTACAAAAGGCGGTCTTATCGATCTCTTCCAGACAACCTTTCAATATAGATTGATTTGACGAACCACTTACTAAACTACACCAACAAGTTCGCTACAAACGATGTTCGGAGTTGTCGACATCGCCGATGATAAGAATATGGATAGTAAAAAAAAACAAATTTAACAGTAGAAGCCTGTTAGTTGACTTACCTCACTGTCTTCATTTGATGATTGTAAGTTTTGACTGATAGGCAATGAACTTGATACTAATTTTCGGGATCGTCTCGATATTGGTAACTCGTCCTCCCAGGCTAATAAAAACAGATCGCTATATTGTTTCTGAAATTTATGATAATAAGAATATTAATCACTGATCATGATCACACAGTTAAAATTTCACCCCCCTAAGAAATATTTGTAGAATCTAGATGACTAACGCCTGATATGTACGCATGCGGATACAAATTAATTTATTCATTCACTCCTACCTCGGACTCGGAGGGTACCAGGATTCAAATCTGACTTTTAAGCATTAACTATCAATTACGGTGACACGGTGAACGGACACGTCGTCAGGAAACCGACATGGTTGTTCGAAATGTTCTCAAAGGCGTGCAACGATTGCCAACTTGCTCTCGGCCACGAAGGGCTTTACTTTTTTCAGCCCTCACTAGAACCTCGATCTAAATTGTGGGAGTGATGGGTTTTATTAAGAGGGTGACGCTGATGAACTGACAACTGGAGAATTTAGTCAAGTACTATTTTGACGGCTCAGTGGCGCGTTGGCAGCGACTCTAGCTGACGGGCTGTGTGGCTGGGGCACATAAATATTTGTACTCGGGTCTTGGTAGCTTAATTATGTGTTTTCCGGTGTGTCCGCAAAACAGGGAATCCTAGTGGGGGGGTGAAAGTATGTATTTGTTTATTGTTAACGAATAGTTATCATTATTATGTCCAAGATTAAAACTTACCCGAAAACTGTCACTGCTGTTGGATGACGCTTGCTGTAGTGCTTTTTGCAAAGTTTCCATATTGAATATTGACATATCATTCTGTTCAAAACAACATACTCTTATCATATCCAAATGACCAATGATCTAAAATAATGCAAAAGAAAGGTTTTAACATTTAAAAAAAACATTTAGGTTTGTTAGTACCAATATGGGTGAAGACGTATTCTGAAAATGGCTAACTATTCTGAAAATCGGACATTCAGGATAAGAGATTTTTTTTTGATTTCATGCTAACGTGACCATTTTACCATGACGCCATTCGTTGAAGATAAGGATATGATTAATACCGCGCACCTGTAAATTGTGGAACTTTATTTTGAGGATTTTAGTGGAGTGCCGTAAGGTTTATAATATTACCTCAGAACCCGGGTATACTGACCGGATTTTTGTAAAACCTATTGGAATATGTTTTTAACACTAAATACCAAAATGTTTAAGTACCCATTTATTATTGCCGATCTTAAAATTATAAATTAATATTAAAATGACTACTTATACAAATATCATTTATTGTAGTTACTTATATAAAATTGAAATATTTACTACAAAAATTTTATTTATATATTTTAGGGTTCCGAAATTTAAAAGGAAAAACGGAACCCTTATAGGATCACTTTGTTGTCCATCCGTCCGTCTCTCGGTCTGTCTGTCAAGACCCTTTTTCTCAGAACGGCGTGGAGGTATCAAGTTTAAATTAGTATCCAATACTCAAGTCTGCAATCCCTTGATGCTGTAAAAAAATCAAGCGTTTAAGTAAACGCAATCAAAAGATACGGCCGTTTATGCCGTATATTTTGAACTCGCAAGGGGTTCAAAACCTATAGGGTAGATACTTCGTTTGACCTAGAATCATGAAATTTGGTAGGAATAAATCCGAAAACCCTAAATTACTAGATACAGCTCATAAAAATAACTAGGTATAAACTTATTAGCAGTTGGTAAATCCACTATTGGTTGGCTCCAGTTATTCACTGTCATTAATGTTTTAAAACTAGTGTTATACAAATTTCAACCGCGAGTTTACAGGTGTATGTAATATTAAGTATTCTGTAATGCGAGTAGCGTTTGAACCGTACCAGAGATGCTCTCACTAACGAGCTGTCGCGGCGCATGAATATAAGGTATTTTGTTGCTATCCTGACGAGTGCAAAGTTTTAAAATCAAAGTAGAATAAATTTGGGTTTCACATTGGACTTTGAGTCTGCAAAAACGACATGTACTTTAGTCCAGGACGCGTTGGCGTCTTTATCTGATGTAGCTGATGTCGAATGGCGATGGTGACCTCTATCACGCGATCCATGAAGTTTGCTCTTTGTTGGTCCGCCATATCATAATAAAGGTCATACTTTGTTTGTCAGATCTTTTAATTTTAGATCGCCTTTATGTAATGTAATAACCGCATTCCACACAAATGGAATAGAAAGGGAGCCCTAAAGGGGTTTTGGGGATTTACTCGAGCGCGTCAGACTAAGGTACAGTGAGTGGACAAGGTTACATGGTGAAAAGTGTGCATTTCAATAATCTGACGATTCGAGTGTAAGGGAGTGTAGTATTACAAAATGCGTTTTGTTTTGCATTTTCAAAAATCCGCCACGGACTTCAATCAGTCTTTAGAATAGGAGCTTCTTTCGGGTTCACTTAACAGCCCCTCTGAATGTCTGACGCGCTCATATATTTTTTTTTTTCATTTTCTACCTTTCCGTACAGCCACTCGTATCATGCAAACCGGCAGAATAACATACCTCCAATATCTGAGACACGTGGGGCATATACAATATCAATATCTGACACGCTCGAATATTTCTATGTACCTACGTAACTAGTTAATTAAAAATTTTGTAAACCTTTTGTAAACCTGTAGGTGCTCCCGCAATCGGTGAAAGGGTATCATAATATATAACCTTTTTATATTTTTACCATCTGATCTTCAAAATCCAATAGTTCCCTACGACGCTCGAGTAAATCCCCATTTAGCCTCTTGGGCTCCCCTACTAAAATTTTAAACTTCTATGATTACTTAATTTAAATTACGACTATGAAAACAGTTGAAGTCAATTTTGGTTACAAGCTTAGTAGAAATATGTGCAGACGCCTTGACGTTGTTTTTAGCAGAAAGCTATGAATGAATGTATAAATATAGGTAGGTAAGAAGAGGTTTCTGCTTTACTTACACATTCAGGAAAAGGTGGAACGTTTGTTGGTACAGTATTCTTTGCAGGGCGTTTTCTTTTATTCGGGCTAGTCCCTGGGTATCTCGTAGATAGCAAAGCTGCAATAAGATCGCCAACTTTGTCCTCGTAGTCTTGACACCAGTACATTACAGTGGCCACGACAAACGTGTCTTCTTCATCAACAGGTCTAGAGAATATTTGTTTTACTACTTCTGGAGATGGTCTTTCTTGTTTCAACATCAACAACACCGACGTTATCGCTTCGGCATTTGTTTTAAATGACAATTGGGGTATAATAGGCAAAACATCTTCTACGGAAATATCATGTGCCGTAAGAAGCTGCCACAAGCAATACTGCTCAAAGGTCTCCCATTCAAGGCTTGCAGAAAGCATTGTTATTATATCATCGGACTTAAACATCAACAAGTTGCCTTGAAGTGTAAGACTAACTAAACGTTGCAGTTCCCAAGAGTCTAATGAAGACATGATAATGTGAAGAAGTTCGATGTGATTTTGAACTTGATCTTGAAACTCTCTGTAAACATCTGGAACTAACCATCCAAGAAGAAAAGCACTGCGGTCTTGACATCTCGCTAAATCGTAGGATAAGCCATCCGGAACTTTCACATGTAGAAAACTACAATATTCCTTGTAAAATTCTGCTTTAAACTTAACATTTCGTCTCTTAATTTTGTCAGGTTCAGCGCGTCTTTCTCGGTCATAACAAACTTTCAAGTAGAATAGTATACAGTATCCAGCACAATCAACTGCGTTTGTGTTTCGAAATTCCTTAAATGTCTCCAGTATTAATTTCCGTTTAGCTTCGTCTTCCTCACTGGTGAAGCTGCTGACCAACGCAAAAATTGGCGCATTAAGGATCACTTCAAGTTCTGCTGCTGTAGGAGTGCGGCTGAAGCGTAACGGTGGTGCGTCTTGATGCATTGCAGTAAAAATATCTGCCAGGACAGCTGGTGGGGGCGCGGGATTGCAACACGCGTTGAGCAGGGCGGTGGCGGCGGCAGCTGACCGTTCATCGAGAAGAGTTTCGGCATACGGTCGTAGGACTAACGGAAAAGCAGCTGCCAATTCTGGCCGCTCGCGGGCGCGCACTTCGGATAGTGGTAAGTCATCGTCGTCGGTGTCTTCAGCAACATTTGCTACAACCTCCTCTTCATCGTCCGAAAAAGCAGGTTCGTCAGGTCCTAACCGTGGTAAGTCTTCAGGACTTTCATCCCGAATTCCAGACACCCCTTCTCCATTACCATTGCTACAAAATTCTTTAAATGTCTCTCTAACAGTCGTTCGCAATTCGCGATCCAACTTTGGAGAGTCAAAAAGTGGTTGTAAGTTGGGCAACACTCTTTTTTCAATGATTTGCTGAAGTGAATTAAATATTCCCTGCTTAACTTTCTCAGCAAAAGGTGGATAAAAATTTGGAATTATACGGCATAAAAAGTCAAGTAGAGTAGCAGTGACGGCGGGATGAGATCTCATTGAATGGTGCATTACTAAAATGGCTGGTTCAATATTCATTATGTTGTCTTTATCAGGTTCATATAACAACCAATCATAAAAAAGAGCCAGTTTAGCATTAGATGCAGCTACATTGGATGTACAAGTTGTTAAGAGCCATCCTATTACTGCCCACCTTGGAATAATATCAGAACATAATAATTCATTGGTTGGGTGTATTACTCCAACGATAAATCGAATCATATCACTTCGAAGGCTTTGAGATTCTGGAGTAGCAAGATACTGCCTTTGGAACCATTCTTGATATTTTTTGTGATGTCCAAACCTTACTTGGGATGTCAAAAAAACTAATTTTCTCTCCATTTCTGGTGTGAGCCTTGATTGTAAATATCTTCGAGAAGTTCTTGTCTGCAGAAGTTGCAGAACATTAGTGAATGTGGGGGACAAAGATTTTGGATTTGTTAAAATATCTTGCCACAGTTGATTGAATTCAGGTATGCGAGCCACATTTTGAAGCAATCTTACTAAATCCCTCCCTAAAGTAAGTACTTCTGTAAAATGCTCTCTAATCAAAGCTATAACAAAATTGACTTCCTTTTGTCGCAATGCCATAAGTTGCTGAATATTATGGTCCTCTATTAATCTCAAATAGGTGTATACTACCATACATATAAGTACAGGATATTTATCAAGCCATATTTTGTTATCTATGTATATTTCCAATAAGGATTCAACTAGGAATATATTTTTAGGAGTTATATCACCTCCTGAAGCATATCGCATTAGATTCCAGCATACACTATCCACACCTGTGACTGCGTTTCTTATCATTTCTCTAAGTAACCATAATAACTGATTCCGGGTAGTATCATGAAACTTTAAATACCTTTCCAAGATCAAGTTAGACAAGCTATTAAGGACACTTGTTAATCCATCTCTTGAAATGAGAGTAAGATCTCTGTAGCATTTTGTAGCATTGTGGGGTTCTGTAAGTATAGACATTAACATTCCCAGCGACACATCTTCATGATTTTTACAAACAGCATTGTTAAGAGCATCATGCGCCTCTTTTTCGCTGCAGTCAGCCACCAAAGTTTGAAAAAAATTGTAAGCTCTCTCGTACCTCTGCAAAATTAACAAAGAAATTTTATACAACTTCGGTTTCAAAATAAAATAGTACAGTATTTTAAAAAAGCGCGCCACTAAACAACTGCGCCTCTGTCGGCCGACAGAAGAAGCCTTGATTTGTCATGGCGGACTAAATTATTCTTTGTTAAAAACAGCATTTTAGTGCACCGTACCTCTTCAATTTCATCCTTGTTTTCGATGGCGGTAACCACGAAAAGCTTAGGTGAATTAGCCTTGGGCTGTTCCATTATTTAATAAATTTTTCAACCATTTATTTGAATAAAAACCTTGCGGGGATCACCTGCATGGCTATAGTTGGCAAAATACATAAGCAAATATATATATTATACACTACACTATCACTCACAGATTAAAAAAGTGATTGTAGTGTGCTATCTAGACGTTAGGAAATTATTTGATGTGTGAGTAAAAACAGCGTTGCTAGGTTTTATGTGGATTTAGACAATAATATATTTATTGTATTATTCAATTAAGAATAAATACGTCGCGCACTGGTAAATAAATATGATTGCTGAAATAAAATAGGAAAAGAAAACCCTTGCCATTATTTATTTACGAAAGGAATTTATTTCACTGGCAATGTGGCAATAGTAATGTTTATGGTCACAAAAATGGAGACAACTGGAGACAACTCCGTCTACAGGATTACTCTCATCACTTATTGTGACCTGGTGGTCTACTCTTGAGGGGCGGCGTCCGTTCACGACTCCACGTTAGTGGTCAATAAATTCAACCGTGCTCCTTTCGGTTAATTAGAACCCAACTCAGGAGTAAGGGCGCAATACGGGTTTACGTCATTTTCCCGTACACTTTTGTATAGAATGAAACCTCAAAAACGGGCATCCGACATGATTAGACGAAGTTATAAAAATTTACAACTATCGTCGTGAACAGACGATACGCGATGAGAGTAACCCTGCTATTTCGTTTCTGGTTTAGTCGGAGCTAGGTGCTTGCCGTGCTAAGTACCTTTACCTACTAGTTTTGTTTGTTGAAGTTAATGAATAAGTGGTCGAGAGTAACTGTAAATATAAATACAACATGTGCCTGTTCGATGACGCTGTAAAGGCTAGTAGGCCCAACGGCAACGTGTAATGCAATATTCCAAAAAAGCGCGATAAAAAATAAGTTTGTTTTCGTACACGCAGTTGTCAATGTTAACCAACAGCACTTATTTAATTTATAATCGCTGTTTTAAATAACTTAAGATTTAATGATTAATCATTACCATAATTAAACAAATTCAGCCCACCTCTATGTATAAGTTACTCTATGGTATCGCGGTTCTACCTAGTCTGTGCGCGATTCTACCTAGTCTGTGATCGCGGTGGCGCGATGGCGTCGCCATTTTGTGAAGCATTGTGAAGTGAAGGAACTCAGATAGAACCGTTTTTAAGTAATTTAATTTAATTGTTTGAAGTCAGAATTGAAATCGTGTTGTACTGTACAATGTTTTAAAGCGATCTGTAGTCAGCGTTCTTGTTTATAAAGTGTCGACGGAAAGGTACAAAACTTAATTACATCGACAATCGGTCGGTGTTTTACCGGCCTACTGTGTTTTTGGTTTTGTAGACATTTTCCTTAAAACTATCGAATCGACCTATAGCTATTGTAAGTATTCAATTCATATTATATAAGCTCTTGTTTCAGGACAAAATGATGGATAATCAACGTGAGAAGGAGCGTGACCGCTCAAGGCGCGGTGATAGGCCTTCGCGCTTTTCTGACGCTCCCCGTGACCGTTCTGGGGATCGCGATCGTTCAGAAGGCAAACGAATATTTGTTTCAAACATTCCATATGAATATCGTTGGACGGAGTTAAAGGATTTGTTCAAAGAAAAGGTTAGTTGTACATTGTATTAGGTTTAGGTTTAAAGAAATTTATTCTCAAAAAAGACATCACTGTCACTTACATGAGAACATAATTAACTATAAAT
>DWMR01001152.1:0-10092 GCA_018245355.1 Dalla costala | reverse complement strand
TATTCTTCATTGTTCACCTTAGAATTCTAGGGTTTACAAAGTGCGGACTTAATGCCTGTTGGCATTCTCTACCAGTCAACCCAGGGCGATGGAGAGTAAGTAATTTCTAAAATATGAGCATAATGTACATATATTAAATATACATACATACCTACTCCATACATACATACATACATACTCCATACATACATACATACTTTATACATACATACATACATACTCCATACATACATTCATACATACATACATACATACATAATATTATATCTACAAGTGTTATCTGTTGATGACAGTTGATTTCAAGAAGTGCTCTTTCACTGACCTCTTGAAAGAGTCTTTCGAAGGAGCTTTTCTAATTTGAACAGGCAGGGAGTTCCAAAGTAGTGCTGCCTGAACGGTAAATGAATCCTGGTAGAAACAGGTTCGAATTGACGGAAGGTCTGGTCTATGATAAGAATAAGATAAGATGAGAAGAGCGGAGTAGTCTACCATGATTGTCACAGCAGTAATAAAAGTTGTCCTTCAGATATGATGGCGTGATCTTCATAGAATTTACCTAATAGAGAGATAGTTCGAGTCACGGAGAAGGTCATAGTCCCGATAAACCTCGTCGGAGGCCTTCGGGTGGCCTGAAAACTGCCGACGCTTGTATTGGCCACTAACCCCTCCCCCTATCTGCATTGGAGCAGCGTGTTTAAGTAAGCTCTAGGCCTTCGCAATAATGAGGAGAGGCCCGTACTCTGAGTGGGCCTCTATGTGTTGCAGCCAGACTCAAAACAGTTTTACAGACAACTTTATAGGCTTAATATTTCCATTTACTAGCTTCAAAATGTAGCCAAATCTTTATCAATTGGGTTTCAGGAAAGATTTCAAGGAGAATCAGGACGCATAATAACGAGACATTGCATCATGGAGTGATATTGTAATGTACTTCTGAATACTTACAGTTTTTAATGTATCTGTTGTCACCATTGACTATTCCATTTGTGACCACCACGACATGGTGAGTTGTGGATGGTGGTTTGCCGGACTCGTGGTCGTAGGACGTGTAACATGAGGCCGCCGCCGCTGCCGCCGCCGCCGCGGCCGCGCATACGCTGCACTCTGCGAAAAAAATAATCATAATAACGTTTATTAATCTTGAAATAAATTCTACAGCACTCTTTAACTCGGTATAGAGACTAATTACAGTCTAATGTGATGGTTACAAGGGTATTTTGTTGAACTCTGATGTCCATGAAAAGATTAAACTTGTGTTATGGGTACCATAATGTTATAAATTAACTTCAATAGTGCGTTACAGCTATAATTATTTTCTAAAAATAAAGAGAAGGAGAAAGGATTCGTTAAATGTTTTGAAATTCAACGTATAACAAGCCATTTAAAAGACTGTCTGTACAACTACAAGTTTCTATTTGACAAAATGGTTACAAAAAATGTAGTTAAATGCATTGTAATGAATGTGTATGAATATGTAGGTATATTTCTTATAAGATGTCTTCTAAGATATGGTCTTGAAATTTAAAACAGAGATTAGACTTGGGTAGCTTAAAAAAATTTAGTCTATCAAAATACATAGTGTGATATGTACACACGCCCTTTTTAAGTCACTTACTCATAAAAGTAACACTAATGAATGATCAGACTTGGCTGCAGTGTAATCTACACTGCTTTGATATGCTGAATTTTCTAGAAGGTTCTCAGGGGCTTTATCACAGTTAGGTTTTTGTTTGAGATTATCTATTATTTAATGTATCAGTCTTATGAGAAAATTTTGACGAGCAATATTCTGATAAGATATATTATAAGCATTCTCGAAATTTGATTGTGCTTAGAACGCATTTTTCTTACGGTGTCTTTCGGTAGGGCATAGGACTTTGTAGGGGATGATTTGGCCAATTTTTTGACTTAGGACTTAGACTGTACTAAGAACTAAAGGCGGTCTTACCGCTCTACAGGTCCTCGATCGCAACAAGTCGAGGGGTATGGACATGATAGCACCCGTACAAGAGTCTGAGTCTGGGCTTTCGTCTTATGGTTGAAGTTCTACCCCTATAAGAATGAATCAGTACCACCTTTGCCTTAGTTTCTCCTATCCCTAAGATGAAACCTGGATAATTTAACACAGCATTACGGGAATTTCAAAAGAAGCCGTAATAACAAAGCATAAAACAATCTATTAAAAGATTAACGTATATTTATTATGTTGATTAAAAAATCGGGATTAATCCAAATAACATCAAATAGTTATTAAGTAATTTACGTTCGCAGTGTTTTATTGCAATGTAATAAACTATTTGTGTACCACGACTTGTGTAATAATATAGAAACTATTTATTAATTGCGTTGTATTGTATCAAATAAGCTCTCCAATAAAGATCCAGAAAACATTGAACTTATAGATAGAAAAAAAATTGGTTTTCTTTGTGTAAAATCCCAACTTAGCCTACTTAGGACAAGTAAGTAGTTATTATAAGTAATAATAAGTAATAAGCTCGTCTGTGTATGTGAAACAATAGTCGCCATTACATGTTTACATCGGCGTTAACAACTGGCAACTGACAATATTTTTAGCATTTACAGTTTATTTTCATTATTGTTGTAATTTATTAATTGTATGTGAAAAATAATTCAGTACGTAAAAAGTAGATACTAAACACACTTATATACACTGAGGAAGCTCTTAAATTAGGCGTACGCAATACATAGCGGTAACTAACTCACCCTTCATGTGTTTTTCGGGCCACCCCTCTCCAGGAATCAGTAACCAGTCTTTCACCACATAACTATTGTGGTAATATTGATGAAAAACGTTAACAAATCATTTTTGTTTATCGAACAACACATTTTATACAATGGAGGAAAACGCAATTGTAACACGTCACGCAATTGTTTGATTGACTTGTTAAGAATAATATTCTGAAGCTTCGCTTTTTAAATAATTGATCACTTTTTCCTTGAACTATATCCTCATGGAAATACTAATAGATTTGGAAAAATAAACATAAATTTAGAATGAGAATAAACATCCTGGAGAAGTTGCGCGTATGGCGATTAGCGAAGAACTGCGTGGTACATTTTGCGTGATTCTGGGGTGACGCGCATGGTTGGGGGATGCTTACGAGTAGGTGCTTCATCTGCTATAGTAAATAAGAATCCCTCTAATGTTTGCATTTATAAACTATATTGGTATATTAAACCAATCCTTATTAATAATACAAGCATCAAAGTAGCCATGTTTCTAAAAACCAGTTTTTAATAACATTAAACATTAATTATAATACTAACATAATTATGTTGTACTGGTTAATGCTATAGGTACATTAAAACTGTTATGATATGTTTTTTACATTGCTTACAATGTAATTAATTTCTGAAAAATTACAATGAAAAACGGAAATAGTGTTATTTGTAATGCTTTTAGAACGTAGTATGTAGTAACGGTGAATCAATGTTTCTTTATATTTAGAAGACGTACCTACTAGCTTAAATCATTAAGCCTGCGTTTGTTTCTTCCATTTGTGTATATTATTAAAATTATTCTATTATTTACGCAAGTACCTACCATATAAGCTTTTGAGTTTCTACGACCGTGAGCATTGTTGCAATGATGTAAGAGAAAGATTCCATAGAATTTAATGGGAAATAGTAAATGTAATATGTAAGAAACAGATTTACTTTCTTCGTAAATGTATTTATAGGTAAGTATACATTTTTCTATGCATTAAGAAATCTGTTTTAATTACGATAGGTTATGTGGATTAAATTATAAAAATAAAGATATTTTTAAAGTTTTGAGGAATTGGTAATTGGGTAAGTTTTAGTCTTTAGGAGTATAAAACACATTAGTTGACTATTAAATTAAATATAACATTACATTCACTGCTACTCGTGATAAAGACAGACCTGTAAGTAAGTTTATTTATTTAAACTTAATAAAATTGTTATAAATCTAATTATTGGTGCTATCAAAGGCGGCCATAGGTAATGAATTCTCTACATTTCAGTAACTTTGGACTAAGTCTAATCTAAGTTACTTAGTAAATATCTACGATATCTACTCAAAATCAGCAAGCTTTAACATGATAAATAAACATTTTAAAAGTTCCTACAGAACTTTTATCTATGACACTCTTATTAATGTTTCAAACATACTCGTAAGGTCCAAAAAGCTGTTAAAATTATTATTACGAATGGTACTTTAAGTATTGATTGGTATTCGGATCTAAGGGAACAAAATATGATGTAATGCAATATGAGCGGCCATATTTGTGTAGCGACAGCCACGCATGCGCACTGCATGTGCGCGCACAGCCGGCCGCACAGCTGCTGGTCAACGCGTGGACACAATCACTGGTATAGGACAACCATAAGTATTTACTTTCTTGGACATTATAGAATTCAATTGTCATACAAGTAACTTTGATGATTGTTATCTGTACTTCAGGTCGTTCAGTTGTGATAGCCGAGTGGTTACGAAAATATCGTGTTAAAACCGCATGCGTGAAATTATTCAATGATGTTTTCAAGCACGTGCGAAGTTTTCTGATCTGCGTCTTTTTAGCGGGGTAGCCTACCTACTACGGCCTTAACTCTTTACATTCTGAAAGAAAACCTATGCTTAGTAGCGGCCTGGTGATGGGTTGATAGTGACGTCTCCATGGGCGGCGGCAGTGGTTACTTGTAACTATTGCATGCTCGTTTGCTACTTGCCTCGCATAAAAAACTTGCGATAGATTAGACTTTGTCGAATAATTTGATTATACAAAAGCTAAGGTATTTCAGTCTTGCTCATGTCCCAAACTGTAAAGTATTAAGAATTCCTTCGAGCCCTTAGTTTTCGGTATAAAAATAATGGTCAGACAAGATACATAGTTCATATTGTATTACGGGTACTCATTATATATTATTTATTTGCTGATATTTGGACCCAGTTGCATGGATCGTGGTCACGGCGAGACTGCGGGGGCGAGGGGAAACTCTCTATTGTCAGTTGGTGGACACTAGTGACAGATAAATCTGTCTTTCTTCCGTCGAATTCGTTTTATTTTTGGAGGCAAAAATCCCGACACGCAAATAAATTATATATCGAGAGTACCCGTAATACAATATGAATAGTGTACGCGACGATGTAAGTTTAAAATCATAAGATACGTAGTAGCAAATCAACTCTCTATTTCAATGGCAAAGATCATGGTTACCCTATTCTTACCTGACCCACCCTATAGCTCTAATAGAACCGCATAGTATTATCGCTCTACATTAATGTAAAAATGATTTCCTATGCATTGCAAAATCAAAGTATCAGACATGTGCGAAGCATATCGCAGTATTTTAATTGCACCTTTGATAACGGCATTTTATTCTCAATAATTGAGTAGCAACTTGGGAACTATGGTATCCAAAGCCTAATAACACAACTTAGTACAAAGCATATTATTATGAAGAAACGTATACAAGATACGTAATAGAAAGAAATCATATTATAAAACCGATGCTAGCCAATAAATTACCTCCTTAATAATTACAACTGCTTTAAAAAGTTGATGACCTAAATAATGAAGTATGGGTTTTATCAATAGACGTGCGTCGTAATTACAACAAAGCTATGAATAAAAACTGTACCAAATGCGATAACAACAGTAATAAAAAACGCGATAATGTTTCATGAAATATTTATATTTAATAAGCTCTTAGATCAAAGGTCCTTACTAGTTTACAAATAGGGGAAGCTTTTTTGTGCAAAATAATGGCAAAAAATGAACGCCCGTAAAAAACCTAAATTGACGCGTGTCAGATATGGTGGACTTTGAAGGGGCTTGTTCATGGGGCTAGGCCAAGTTCTCCGATAGGATAAATAGTGATCTGTGGCCAAGTTCATAAACTATGCATTCAAGCCGTCATTCGAGCTTTCTCTGAACAATACTTATTAACTTAGGTAATAGCATATTATATTGTTGTATATTAACAACTCTGAGGTAATAGTAATACTAATTTGCAGACTAAATTTAAGCCACCAAAATTATGTAGTAAATTATGATGTACAAGTAGCGATTTTATTTTCTGATTGTATAAAATCGTAAGCATATAATGTACGAGCATATGAGATGACATTTATTATTATTTAATTTCAAAGAAATATAAAGATGGACCTAAGGAATAGTTCAGTGCCTTTTTCTTCTCTGTTTGTCAACCGATGTCGTTTTTTTATGTTTGGTATGGTGATTTGAAACATTTTAACATCCTTTGAACCTTAGAATAATAACGCATAGAACCGCAGTAGTCGTACAAAATGTGTAGGTAACCATTTCTTGAAATGGCTACCTTGGTAGCCTTATATGGCTAGGTTGAACGATCTAACCAAAATAGTACTCATGACATGACGTTTACCGGAAGTCTTCGGAGCGCAACCTTAATAATATCTAATACAAAATAAGTAAACATTTCAATAATTATTTCGCAACTCCTTATTTACTTTTTGCACAGTTCTACAGTTTTCCACAGTTGTCCGTTGTTCCGAAATAAAACTTAATGTAGAGGACAGTAGTTATTAAATTAATTTAATACTTTTTTAATCTCCCTAGTTTTTGTGTAATTGTCATTGGAATATTAAGCCTATTTGTGTGCGTGTCGACGAACTGACTGGCGAGCGTAAGTACACGATACTACCGCACATGAAGAAAAGTTTTATGCTTCATTTTAGGCTAATATGATTTTAAGAAACTAACCGTCTATGCGTTATAAGTCTATGCTTTGAACATAATATACCTACGTTGGATTATATTATCATACTTATAGATTTGTTGATTATTTTGCTTGTCGCCTTTACAAATGACATACAATTGAACACATTGTTGTGAAATTTCCATTATACATCTGACTTCTCTTTCAGTAGAGCTTCCTATCGTTGTTTTTCTCACGACACAAATATCGCGTATCGCAGTATCTCAACCCAATTTAATTACCATAAAAATATGTGAACGCATCGAGTTTCCAAAACAAAAACTTTATAAACACAAATACTACCAACTTATGGCTCGCACACACACACAGGCACACTTTATGGCTTAAAACCAAGCGTCGATTTTGCTTTACTTATTTTGTAACACGGATTCATCACTTTTACCGTTAGTTGTTTTTTTAGCGTGGCACGTGGACCTAATTCCAACGAATGGCTTTCACATTAATTTGGATTTTATCCGGAATACTTATAGGGTTTTTTTGGTTCTTTTGTATTTTTTATTTTTTTCCGTGGTCACCGTGGGGTCATTCTTTACATTTGTTCCAGAGCCTGATTGATTGACAGCTAGGGGAGCGGTCATTCGCACATCTGCATTTCCAACTAAAGCAAAAAATATAAAAGTGCTTGTTAAGCGAAATTAGAACACATCGGTACCTATCATTTTAGTTCACCAATTTTTATTTTTTCTTTTATTTTTATAAAATTAGTAAGCATCCAATATGAGATACGTTGTTTTGCATTTTCTAGTCATAGTAATTTTATACTTTATATTTTTTTACTTTAGATATAATATTTAAACATCTCAGCAACTACCAGTCCGATATAAAAATAAATGTACTTTTTAACTGACTTCAAAAAAGCGGAGACAGACCGAGCAGGCAACACGGGTGTGGCGGATGGAATTGAATTTTTGAATACTTCAGCTCTAAGTCTAAAAAACTTGAGCGCAAACCTGAATATGCCTACTTCAGTTAACTTATGACCAGTGCATACTTTCACAAAAAAATATCTTTTAGACTATAATCGAAAATATCCCCTCAAGATACTTTCTGAATATCTGAAGCTGGTAGCTGAAGTCCAAAATAAAATTAGACTAACTTGAATCAGTACAGACTATAGAGACGCAGCTTTGCCCGCGAAAAACATATTTTGTTCTTTAGATTCTTTAAATTGACATAAGTTTTTTATTTATGGGCTGATTTAAATAAAAAGAACACTAAATTTTAAGTTACGCTTACTACAATACATTAGGAAAAATTGGATCCAAATCCGTTAATCTGTTTCTGAGATTAGCGCGCACAAACGTAACAGACAAATAGACAATTAAAAAATCATTGTTTTGGGTTTTATTGCGCCAATAAAGGCCCGTAATAATAGTTTTTCTTATATATCTCCCATGTACAGACACCGACCAGTTACAATTTTATATGTAGGTATAGAAGATTTTAAACATGTGCTCCACTAGCCAACTAGCCATTTAGGGTCCATGTAAACGAAGTAAGCATTTTTTATTCCAATTGTCTTACTCCCATAAAATACATATTTTTCTGAGACGTAGATTTTTCTAGCTAAGTTAAGTTATGGTCCAGTTATGCAGTCGTATGTACATATCGTACATGTGTGTACATGTCGTTGTATGTATGTGTGTGTGTGTGTGTCGTATGTATGTGTGTGTTGTTGTATTTATGAGCATAAATATAATATTTTATCTGTTGTATTATGTTATTGCACCAATGTTAAGCCTATTTGTTACAATGACCATTGTTCTCTACAATTAGTCTAAGTAATGTATTATACATGGAGCTACATATGCTATGGGAGTAAAATTAAAAACATCACTAACGATATACAATTATACATGTGGGTAATTAATAAGCTCATAATATTAGGGCAATAGAAATGTTAATGTCAGGAGTAGATAATAAAGTTATCAAACCGTAAAGTTTAAATGTAACCAAATAAATAACAGAGTACATAAATCCCCGGTGTAATTTATTCAAACTACATAATTTCACGCAAGTCACGGCGAGGCACGAAGTGAGGTTTTGGCGCATGCGTGCGTTGCCAAATGTTTATAACGCATCGAGGGGGCGGACGCACCCGCGATGGAATTGACAACTTTTTGCCTATTTGACAATGCCCTTTACTCGCGACTCGCAAATAAGCGCTCTTCTGTGAACATCATTCATAACATAATGCTTGAATTAAAACTTGATAAAGTTGAGTGACAAGTTACAGTCACAGTGAGTTTGTTTATTGGCAGCTTCATCTGAACTGTTTGATGAGTAATCTTTCCCCTAAGTTTGCTTTGTATTTTGGCCTTTGAATGTTTGTACAGTTTGATATAGTTATTTGATTCCTGTATTATTATTTTATACACGTATTTATTTAAATTAAATATTAAAATACAAGTCATTTCACGCCCTCCGTTGTACAAATATTCACTCAACAACACTAATACAATTCATCGCTTAGTAAGAATAAAGAAAAAAGTAATGCGTATTTGAATTTGATGAATGAATTTATGAAACTGAAGAAAGATTTTTCAGTAGGTACCTACCGCAGTATTATTATTGAGTAATTGTCCTACAATCGAAATTTTAAGCCAATTATTATTTGTTATTTTAAGCATTTTAAAAAACAGCTTTCATTTAAAATTTAATTTTTATAAAATATACGAGACTTAGCCTGCGGCTTCACCTGCGTAAAATTGTTTTTCCATACCGACCGCCTTTTGTACACAAAATTAAAGTAAGTTTTTTTATAAAACTGTCTTTATGCAAAAAAGCGTCGATCCGTTACTACGTGCCTGTGGGAAATAAAAACAAACCAACAATCTCGCTTTCGCATTAGTTTATTAGAAGTCACTTAAAAATACTGACTGACTGACACAACGCACAGCCTGAACCGGTGGGTATAGAAGTATGAAATGCTGCAGAAGAGTCTTCTTTTTAGTTCTTCATAGTATAGGGAGCACTAGAAATAATTTTTTACAGTTCATTAAAGGGTGCAATTTGTATGAAAATTCATCCTTTTTAGGGTTCCGTAGTCTACAAGGAACCCTTATAGTTTCACCATGTCCGTCCGTCCGTCAGTCCGTCCGTCTGTCAGCAGCTTAGCTCAGAGACTCTATGTACTAGAAGGCTATTATTTGGCATGAATATACATATTAGTCATGCCGACAAAATGTCGGTAAAATATAATCGTGAAAAAAAATATTTATTACGTTTTTCTACCGTACCCCATGCTGTAGGGTGTGGTTGTGTAGGTCTTCAAAAAATATTAAAGGGTTGTTAAAACAGTTTTCCGATTAAGGGTGCTTTAAAGTGCTAATTTTTGTTAGAGTCAAG
>DWMR01001151.1:0-10094 GCA_018245355.1 Dalla costala | reverse complement strand
GAGTGCCACTTCTTTATTTATTATTTTATGGAATGGGTTTCTAACAGCTGAGGAGGCCTCTAGTGTAGACTGGTAGAAATGATATAGTATGAAGGTCTAAAACTCTTGGAATCCATCCCGCAACGGAACAGGCGACCTGAGCAAAACGAAGTACTGTTAGTTACTGCTACTGGGTGAATGATGACGATAAAGACACAGAGTATTATCATCTTATCCCTTCAATTATTATAAATAATTGGGAGTATGTCATACGATGTTGGCATTTTATGACCACGACCAAATAACTAGCAACAATAAAATGAATCCCAGCAGGGTTTTGAAAATATTCTACTACCTACATCTAAATGACATAACATAATGAGTTCTTTCAAGAAATAAAGAGACATTCGAAATCACGACTATCGCGGTGTTTATTGTGAAAAGCGTTTGCTTTCTAGAGCTAGTCCTGGACACTTTCGGTCACCGATCCACTAGCCGTGATTAGTCGTGATGACGATTAAATCAACAGTTGAGTAGTGTGAGGAATGTGACGTGGCAGCATCGGGACCGCAGAAGCAGTGGTCTCTGCGCAATCAGTTCCAGCCGAGTTTCACCCGGAGTATTCACGCTGTTACTTTTACAACGCGCGGCCGCACACGAACAACGCTCTGTTTCCCTGAGTCTCATTGTCTCCGTAACACGTTGTTAATGGAAAACTTTGACTTTCCACGCGTCGACGTCGAATGTCACCTCTGAGCGTAACTACCAGTACAGTTCGAAGTCATTTACATCTCTCTAACCATCATTCGTTATTCTTTTGCGACAAATACAATTCTGTCAACATTTTAGTGGCAGCACCACCACTACACTATTTTCTACCGCCAAGCAAAAATTATTGTTGTTTTGTTGAGCAATTTGCGCTTTAGTTTGAAACAAGAAAGGTTGGTCTTTCAGTTAACATAAGGTGGTTACACAAGAAGCGAGTATCGCAGTTCCCAGGAGTAGCATCTTTGACCAACAGCACATGCCCTCAGAATCGTCAGCGCTTTTCTTGTTCGTAGGTTACGTCGTACGTAAAAAAAAAAAAAACGCTAACACACTCACACTGTGTTGCGGGTGGCGGTCACACACAGAAAAGAACATAAATAATGCCCAAGACCCAATTACAAACGTTTATGTGCCAAATAAATGTCTGCGACGACCGGGGGTCGAACCCGGGACTCAGCTCGTCAGTCAGGGTCTTTAACCAACGCGCCACGATACCTAATTCAAACTTTTTGTTATAAAGCACTTTTATCACTGACTCTATTTTAAGGTAGAGTTGACGAAAGTGGCATTTTTACGGCAGGAACACTTGAAAATATGTCGTTTATTAACTGTCTATAGCGAGCTAAGAGTAAGTGCGCATGATGAATAGAAAACTCAATAGTTACACTGTACTGTTTACAATACAATGAAACGCAGGCGTGCTTTTATGAATAAATGAATATAAACATATTAATCTGGCACGATTAATACGCCTCAGACAAAGCCTGGTTGACAGGCTGAAACGTTTGGTTCCTAACAAAGAGACAGGTGATAGCCGCATCATTAGATAAAAACTACAACTGGTTATTGTATGGTTCCGACTTTATTGATGGATAGACGAAAAATTCGTAGATCTAGAGGTACACAAAAGGACATAATTTGACGCAAAATAAATTGTCGACATATTGGGCAAAATTTTGGGACCCATAGTTAAGTAAATATCTTTTCTTTATTTTCATAAGGTCAACAACACTCCAATTCAACAAAATAACCAAGAAATTACGAGATTGGCAAATGACATAAGAAAATCATTGTGCTGGTCAGCCAATAATTCTAAGCAACGGTTTGATTGTATCTATTTACCTTTATAACAAGAGCCTCAGCAAACAAAGTAAAATACCTACATTGTAGAGGCTGAACTGAACCGCAGTTTCGGGATTGATTTAGTCGAAAGATAACATTGCGTGATACCGTTGCAGATATCGTTTGCGGGCGCGATTGTCGGCGTGCCCCAAGTGCTCTCAGAAGTCCACACCGTTACTTTAGCACCAAATCTCCCTACAATACGCTGTATACGTACTTTGATTCGGATAATAAGTTTAAAGTCACGATCCAGTTCCTCGGGCCGTCTACGTAATCTCTTCTAAATAAGAAGCTCCTTGTATGGCAACCGGCAAACGTTTTAAAGCTCTCCGTATTCCGATTAACTTTGATTTATTATATTGTCTCTATAGCGAAGCGGAAGTTACAGAACTTTACACTTGGATCACTACTGTTATCTTATTTACGACGAGACCATACTTCTAAGGATTAAGTATTTGTTTTATGGATTAGAACCATCAAAGCACACTCAACTCGTTATTCAGTAAGATAATTATTAAGATACTATTAGGATTTAGAATTATTAGGATTAGGAATTTATATAACAGAAGATACATATCAGATTATAAGGCTTTCATTTAAAATGGATACCTACTTTAGGATATTTTCTCTTAAAACATAGGTACCTAGGTACTTGCCTGCAATACGTGTAGGTAAGCATTGAAGTAAATATACTTCAATGCGTGTAAGTAATTTCTTAAATTCGTGTAATTTGTAAACCGCTATTAAACAGGAAATTATGGTAAAATTATGCATAACTAACTATATTAAGTTCATTGCTCGTTTCGCTGTAAATAAGTATTCTTGACAATGTGCTCGTGAAAATCACACCTTAGCGTTTGAGTTGTGTTAATATGACCGCATAACCGATTGGATCCACGTCTGAACGTTGTCTACCACAAACCGTTGCAGTAATAGAGCAATCTGATAGAATGGCCAATTGTTTATCAGTTATCACATAACAACCGTAACTGGATAAGAAATCTTGTACCTAATGCTTTTTTTCCGACAGAATCTATATACCTAGGTAGTTGAGTGACGTCAGAATTAAACACAAGAAACCGATTTACTTGTTCTTCTCCTGGGACGGTATCTTTATGGTGCGATTTGGAACAATTTTTTTAGTCTGAAGGTCTGACGAATATACGCACGGGATGTCCTGGTAATATCACAATGTTACAATTCATAGTAATACCATAGTGTAGTACTTAGGTAGGTACCTAGTATGTACACTATGGTGGAAACCATGGTAAGGTGTGTGTGATCGTATAAAATTATTTCTTTGTAATCGTATCAACACCATCAATGGTATCTAAATGTTTATGGTGCCCAATCCAAACTCCGTTTTCTGATCTAATTAGAATACGTTTTGCGCTTAAATAGATTTTAACACGTTACCCAACTGTTGGGAAAATTATTGCAATGGGATAATAATAGCCTGTGTGCCAATACGTAATGTATGGACAATTGATGTTAAAATGAAGTCTAAAGCACCACATTCGAGTAACTGACTGACCTCGCTGTGCCCATAGGGATGGAAATTAATACGTTCGTTGCCCCGGCCTGTCCCAGCGCCCCGGCGCCGGCGGACGAGCGGCGAGTCAATTGTACCCACTCCCACCATTTCTGCGACCATTATACAAAAGTACTGTACCTACTACTTACCTCTCTATGTAGACACGTATAGATATTACAGGTAGGTATGTATGCCTTTACACTGAATAATCTACATATAGATATAGGTAACTACCTATAACTAACTATAATCCTAATTTTTAATAGCCACTTACTAGATACAAGAACCTAAGTCCGAGGAAGTTCGGTTATGGAATATATTATGATATTACCTACTATTCCTGACAAAAAGGGTAAAAAAAAAATTGAGTTCTTATCTACCGGTAAGCAGTACCTAGGAGTAGTAGTAGTAGTATAGTAGCAGTATCGGTAAGTACCTATGTATAATAATTTGTAGTAGTAGGTACCTACCTAGAAATATTGAGTACCTACCTCTAACTGTAGTTACAAGCAGTAACAGAATTCTCAGTTAGTATTCAAAGCATACAAGTAGGTAGGTAATTCGCGATGGCCGGATTTTTTTTGTGGTAGGTTAAGATTAAGATGGTCTATCTTCAATGGTCTATCCCAACTTTCGACGTCTAATTATAACGATTGAGATTCGAGCCCAATACTTACAAAACTACTTTTAGGTTTACTTCAAGTTTAACAATCGTAAGATACTTATTAAGATACCTACTTACAATAATAAAATTAGGTTATAATAGGTAAATGAAGGGAGATGTAAAATTTATTCCGTATAGCTATTCAAGATTGATCTAGACAATCTATCTGAAAATGTGTGTAATGTCTAGGCAAGATGACCGCGTAAACTCTCAGAGCACTGTGGAATAGTTCATAGGGCATGTCAAGCATACGGCCCCGCGCGGTTCATATCGTTAGATAGAAGACGTCGAAGTCTCGTTGGAGATCTTCCAGCAGTCTAAGACCTTTCAATGCTCAGTTTGGTCAATCACCCCTCCATAAATTACTAATAAGTACCTACTTATAATATATTAGAATTAGAAACCACCCAAACTAAAATTAAGAGCAGAGCGCCACGCTTTTTATGGCGGAAATTGAAATGACGGTGGATATTTGCGCTAATAGGTACAAACTGTTTCTTTAATAAAAATGTCTATTTCACAAATTCTCAACATCAATTTTATCTAAATATTCTTGACTGTAATTTTTTCTAACCTTAATCCGCACATTTTCCCATACAAATGCCAAACACTAAATACTTATTGTCTATTTCATCGTTTGTGATCAAAAATAAAACAACAACCAAATACAAAATCGGCAAAGTTAGGGTGCCTAGAGGTGCAAGACGACCGGTAAACCGGTTTGACTGGGAGATTCTTTGTTTGGTTATTGCAGAGTCGAGACGACGACGCCTCGCGGCGGACACCTCTCCGCCTGACTGACGGCCCATTTATCACTTTCAGAGATAGCGAGGCGAGCGCGGATGCGTCCGCGGCGACGCTCGGGCAGCTGAAGGCCGGCGCGGCCTGATGGCGATAGCGGTGCGCACCCTGCTCGTCTCTGCGGCGCTGGCCGCGCTCGCGGACGCCCACGCGGCGCGCTTCGGCGACCGCCTGGCGCCGCGCGTGCCGGCGCCCTACGCCCCGCGCGGCGCGCCCGCCGCCCACCACTACACCGAAGCCGAGTACGAGGACAACTACGAACAGGATTACGACGATCAAAGTCGTCCCCTCGAGGAGGATGAAGCCCAGCCCGAGACCGAACCGCCCCCGCGCCGCCCCGCACGCACGGAAGCGCACCGCCTCGAAATGAGCACGGAATATTTTTTAGTGCCGGAGAGAACGTCGTCTTCGACCGCTCCACCGAAGCCGTCGCGCGCTCCTTCGACGCCCAGGCCGGCGAATACGACGATACCTCCGACGCTAACAGCGCACACTATAAATGCATTAAGACAAGAATCCTGGGCGGTCCCGATCCTATCGCTGGCTTGCGTGAGCATGGTGACGTTCGGTGGTTTCGAGGTCTTCGTGGTGTGGGGAGCGAGACGTAAAGCTCCGAGTCAACGTCATCTATTGCTCGGGCAAACTTTACTGTTTGGCCTGTTCTCGTGCGCAGCTACCGCAGCGCTGTTCGCGGCTACGCCAAATACGTTCACTTGCGGAGCGGTCCGGTTCGGTACCGGCGTCGCATATGTAGTGGTGTTCGCGTCGTTACTAGTGAAATGTGTTTTTTTATTAAGTTTAAACGGAGGCGTATACCTGCCGGCGGCATATCAAGGACTGCTTTTGTTTTTTGCCGTAATGATACAAGTGGCCATCGGCGCACAGTGGCTGGGCGGGTCGCCTCCGCGAGTGTTAATCGGTGGGGGGAGATGTGACTCTTCGTTGTCGGACTTATTGTTGTCCTTGTGTTACGCCGCTTTCCTAATCGCAGTAGTGTGTGGTGTAGCACTAAGATCACGCGGTATTCGTGATAACTACCGGGAAGCGACGCACATCGCGGGCGCCGGCGGCGCCACCGCCGCCGTGTGGATCTGCTGGATCGCGGCCGCTTTGGGCGCCCCCGAGCAGCACCGGGACGCGTGCGTGGCGGCTGGACTCCTGGGCACGTGTGCAGTCGTTTTCGCGCTAATGTTTGCGCCGAAAGGTCGGCGTCTGGCTGCGTTGGGCCGCGAGGGTCGATGGGACGCAGACCGGGAGGAGGGCCTGAGCTCGCTGGGGGCCGCGGGCTCCGGGTACTCGCCTTCGTTCTTCCACTTTAAGCCGGTCAAGTACGGCATGGTGTCGGCGGCCGCGCCGGGGCCCGCTGCGCCGCCGATGCTAGATCGAAAGGAGCCACCTGCTCAGCCAGTCGGTTAGTTAAGTATCTAAAGTGAAAGCAAGAAAAATCATTTATTTGACACGTCGTGCACACATGGCATAGAGTTATTAAGCGAAATCATATCTATAATGTGCTAATTGACACTATCTGTTCGATGCACCACGATTTGATGGCAGCTCACCCATTATGTTTGCAGATCCGTACGGCGCGATGTTTGCAAGCTCACCTCACTTACACGCACGCCCCCTGTGCTCTCCGCCGCACTATCCCATGCACCCTCTAACGCACTACCACTACAACTATCCATCGTACCATTACCTTCTACCTCCAGGTAATAATTGTATCAGTCCATTAAATGCTTACCTAACTATGTATTAACATCATACAGGGTGTTTACGATATTTATGTATGTATTGAGAAAAACCTAATATTATAAATACCTAATCAACTAGTTATAACCCATTTTACATTCTAACTTCAACCCTTTACTCGTCCATAACTTAGAACTAAAAGTTAAAGAAGATGGACGATAGATACAGTTAGTACCTGTCTATTGTCTCTATCGCTCTCTCTATTCACTTGAATTCATTGTTTAGGTAAGTACTTATATTTTTTTGTCACGGCAAGTTTAGGGAGCTTCAATCCGGCTCGAAGGGCCGATAAAAACTGTGTATAATGTAGAGCACTTCGGCTTTTATAAATAATCAAACAACGAGAACGATTTATATACCTATTGATTTTATAAGATTAAAATGTCCTCATATAATAAACCATTAATCCTTTATGATCGTTCCTGTGCCTATTCAGGGGCTACAATGCAGCACAGACACCTATTATAAATTATTAACATAATTTTAACTTATTTCGGTCTATTAAATTTTTATAGTTGTAACAATTTTAAGCAATTTTTTTTAAATTATAATTTGTTTTTACTGTGCTGTACCTACTCCTGAATAAATTATTTTATACTTCTTCTTCTTTACCTCGTTACAAGTGATTATTGCCACGTTGTGTCTCGCCTTAGCATATTCCGTACACGACAGTAACTAACAGTTCGCTCTGTGTACAGGCGTGGCGATGCGTCCGGAGGAGGGCAACGTGTACACGAGCGTGGAGCCCACCTTCAGCAGCAACCCCAACGTATACTTCCAGCGCACAGAGCCGCTGCACGTCGGCATGATGTACTGAGCCCCTGACAAACCAGCGTTCCAACGCGAACAGTGAGATTTGACAGTGCAACCACTAGTCGTCGCTATGCCTAGTGCCATATCAGGAACCTACCACTTGTAGGCGGTGCTCGTGCCCTGATACGACTCTAGGCAAATGCGCTTTTCAAACGCCGCCTACCGATACGATTGAAAATTATTATTTTGTGAAACCACATTTGACGGCCATTTAAGTGACTCTTGTTTGATAAATCGTATAGCAAGCGGCAAGTTGAAATGGGCATTGCATTACCGGCCGCCTGCAGCGAACAGTCTGCATCATCCTCGGTGACACTTTAGTTAGTATTCAGTTTTCAAACGGCTTTACCTGTAGTTCCTGTGTAATTAGACTTTTATTTTTACTGTGTGCCTGTGTCAAAAAGTCCCGAGGAAAAGCTACGGTGTCTTGGTTATTTTTAAAAATTTCGGGACCATTGGTTTAATGATACAAACAACAAAAGATATGAAACAATTAAACTGCGTACATAGTTAATAAATTAGCGAAAATGTAAAAAGATAATTACGGATTAATTATAAAAGGCTGTTTGTGATTTTATGTTATACTCAACCCACCCTGTAATTTGGACATACACCAGTTTATAAGATACTATTTGATAAGGCATAGTAAATGTAAGTTCTACTATTGAAAATTGTAAATAAAAATCAAATTTGTTTCCAAATGTTTTATTACTTATCTTATAAAATTATTCTAGTAACAAAAATTGACAGTTGAAGCACGCATATAAATAACTTACGAACTGAGTCGATACTCCATGGCGCTACAAAGTTCTTGAGGACACGTTCACCTTGCATCACCTCATCACATCCACAACAATTCACACATTTATTTTGTTCCTGTGGAGAGAAGGGCCAAGAGTCCTGAGGCAACTGAAATAGATACAATGTAGTTACTGATGAAAATTATTAAGGAAAGTATTGAATGTTGATCATTATTCAAAAAAATCAAATTGTCACATTATTATCATCTCAGGCATTGTACTAAGTAACTTCTATGAGTTTTTTTTATTAAACGTCCAGTCCTAACTAAGACTATCATTATTATAGCATATTTTATAAAAAGGATACACAGTAGGTGTGAGTGGCCGAAGTATGTAGAAACTGCTGAGGATCACAATGGTCAGGAACAGAGCATTGTTGTAGAAGATTGAGAAGGTAGTAGCTTCATAGTCAGCTACCTCATTCTTCTTCCATAAGATTCTAAAAAAAGAAATAATGTTAAATTATAATAATTTATTAATGGTTGCAAAATATTTTCAACATATGACATAGTAATCATAATCTATTTTAGAGGCATTTTGTAACTGTAGCGTATCACAGCCTTGATATCACAGGAAATCTGGCAATATCAAGCATGAACATGTTTATAATTCAAATTAAAATAGCTTAAATAAATGAACAATTTAAACATTTATATTTATAAAGTACCTTTCATCCTTTTCCTTCCTGCTCATTTTTTTATCGTCAGCCAGTTTCCTGGTCATCTCCCTTGCGACTGCATCTTCGCGGCGGATTGCAACACGGTGCTTCAGGTAGAATTTAGTGTTGCGATAAGCCAGAGCCAGAAGCCAAGTACTGACAGCAGTCACTCCAGCGAACCACGCCAGCGACGTGCTCACCTCCAGTGCATGCACTCGCCAGAATAGCCCTGGAATTAGTAATAAAGGGTATAGTGACAGTAACTAAAAACTAAATATAAAAAAAAAAACGAAATATATATAAGAGGATATGGCTTAAATTTCGAAAAATACGGCAGAATCGATCATAGAAGTGAACTACACCGAAGACCTGCTAAGTACTAATGATATTATTCACTTTCACTAACACGTTTACTTTTTTATGAATTAAACCTTTATCGAAGCTTCTGAGTACAGAGCCGTGACCAAATTTTGAGAGATATTATATTTTTGTGTACTTACATATAGGAATAGCAGACACTATAAAGGCATTTCCATAGAACAGCGCTGAAGACTTCGTAGACACATTCCTACTGAAATCTTGCAGTAATAATTCCTCTTCTTTTGTGAATGCTTTGTTACCTTTTCCAGCCATTGTATGAATTTTATTTATATATGAGATACGACTACTTTACACTAGCAGTATTGAAGTGAAAATCAAGTAATAAAATCAATTAATTTGTTCACCGGAGAAAATGTACAGCTGGCTGGTTAAAGTTGGATAAAACGTCAGTGACGTTTAGCTTACATGTCATTTGACGTTTATTACATTCGCCCAACGTGTCAAAATGTATTACAACCATTAAAAATTACAATTTATTTTTATTTTTATTCGTGGATTTATTAATTAATAAATAAAAATAACATAAATTGTCCATATTACCATAACTAAATTGAATAAAAATAGTGCCATACGCGAGGTCCGAAAAGGTCAAAAATTCAAAGTCTTTAAAATCTGTAAGCGACTGAGCTTTGCAGTGTCACCGAACGAGAAGAGCTCAACTAAAAATAAGGGGAGGAAGAAGATTATTACTCCAGGTGCCAGCAAAACGGTCTACTCTTGAGGGGCGTCGTCCGTTCACGACGTTAGGTGTCAATAAATTCAACCGTGCTCTGTTCGGTTAATTAGAACCCCACTCAGGAGTTAGAGCGCAATACGGGTTTGCGT
>DWMR01001150.1:0-10097 GCA_018245355.1 Dalla costala | reverse complement strand
CACTCCTTATTATTGTAATTATTTATTCGATTAGTTAAAATGGCTTAAAATGAATTGCACTAATTAGAACTAAGTGTTAGTACTATATTTACATTAATAACTTCAAAATTAATTTAAACCATTAGATACTTATTTTAGGTAAATAATCAACCAATAAATAAATAAAATGTCAAAATTAAGTTATAGGTGTCCGTAATATTGGATTTAAATTAAACAAACATATAACATATTCAGTTCACTTCTGCAAACACTGACAAAACCATCTTACATTTATCCGCAAACAGGTCAGAATGAAAGTAGTATGCTAGTAGAGTATTTAGCGCGGCGAGATGTCGTGGAATGAGAGATTTCGATCGAGCTACTGTGACGACACATACGGATAGCGAACAGCTTGTTTTTCCTGCTTCGACGATTCGAGATACAACAAAGACCTCAACTAAACAACTTCATGTGCAAGGTCTAGGCTGGAGCATCCCCATCCACCGTGACATCACCACTATGAAACAAGTGAAACAAGACTATAACCTTGTAACCTATATTAGCGCAAAATTATGTGTTTTATTTCGGTTGGCACAGGACAGACGAGGCAAATCGATCTCTGACCTGAAAGTCCTAAATTATAATCATCTATCTTTTTCAGATATTTTAAGAATCTTTTGAAGTTGGGTTTTAATTTTGTTTTTTTTTTTTAAAATAGCAAACGCGCATGTATTCCCACCAACCACTGCCGCCCATAGACATCTGTGACAAACTTTAAATAGAACTGCGTGGTTTCTAAAGTATAATCCTTTTATGGTGGCGTGTGACCGCCACTTTAGCGCAGCAGGGTATAAATTGCTTCTAGTTGCCCTCTGAAAACCAACTGGACTTTAGTGAAACAAATGGACGGTCGCAAATGTAGGCATAAAATTGAGTTGAAATGAAAGAAGATAAGTAGGTAGGACTTATTTCTTTTGACCCACAATAATATTTATACCATACTAATACATCATAATGTCTTCTCTCTAAGTTAGCTGTAAGTTTTCCATGAAAATAAATAAATAAATAAAATAAATACATTTTTAAGCTACATGTGTCACATATTATTAACCTTAGACACGTGTCAACTCGAAAACTTGCGTTGTGAGGTAAGAATAATATTTTAAGCCCATAAAAAATAACAGTAGTCAAAAGTCCGGGTCTCCTTTTTGAATAATCCCACCTGGACTTCTTTTTTGTTGTCAAACGTCCACGGGTCAAAATGTATTCAATAGATATTATAAAATAGATTCCCGTTACCTATCATTCTGTAGGTCACTTTTTACGTCGTTTTAAGTAAAAAACCGACATGTGCTCGACAAATTATGCATTTCGCTGCATCACAATGAGACGCATCGCCTGCGGCGGCACGAGTATAAGGGTAGGTATTGTGCTTTTTTAAAAATTGCGATTTGATGTCAAACTAAGAGGCTATTGTAAAAGTGTGGCGCAGTTATACCAAAATATAATTGCGTTTAGCAGTCCCCTTGGCATAGTTATGTTGTACGTTAAGTGATCTCATTTAGCCACCTTTTATCCAGGAATATTTATTATATAAACCTATATATTACAAATAAGTAGTACATAGTATTAATTAAAGATTATAAATTGGTGATAGAAAAGTAACGTATGAAAATACACTTTAATAATTGAAAGTTATCCTAAATGATAACTTTTTTTACTCTCAAGAAACCTAAACTTACGTAGCTACTCGTAGTGTCGTCACCTGGAGCTATACATAATACATGGATAGCGTACAAAATATAGCTGCTTTAACAATAGCGATAGTAATCTTACCTACCTTTTGGTTATCTACATATATTTGAATTCATTCATGCGATCAATAGAAACAGATAAGCGACAGGACACGTCCCTTGTTTGCATCAAACAAAGAGTCCAAACGCTAACTTATTTAACGTTTGCACAGGGCCGTCAGAAAAAATGTAAGTCGATGTTATTTTTGAATTTGTGCAAGACGTTTGACAGCGGATAAGACGAGAGTCGCGCGCGTCACAAAAGGTGACAGTTTCGGCGATCGGGAAGGAGTGCGCAGCGGGGACACAATGCCCGCGACGTTTGAAAGACATTATGAATGGGGTTGGAATTGGATAGAAGGAGTGATCGAACACTGACCGATGCGTTCGACGACGCCCCGGTCCCCGGCGCTGGCATGCCGTGTACGCCACGTTACACATCGCGTGACGGTTAAATTCAATGAAGAGAACTGGAAGGTTCACATAGAAACTTGCATTAAATTATGAAAAAATATGATGGTTATCAAATATACTTAGGACATAAAGGATGTAAGCATAGCTGTTTATAAGTAGTTACTTGGTCTTCCTGAGGAGTTCTGCACATCAATGGCAATATTGACATACAACCCATTGATCAAATCAATATAACCAATAAGATAAGCGGCCCAGTGCATGACGCTGACATGACTTTCCTTACAGCTGAGGAGGTCTAGAGCGTACTTAGCTCCAAATCCGCCGTGCTCCAGTGTAGATTGGTGGAGGGCTTAGTCACAAACCCGAGTTTCGTAAGATTTTAGGCTGACTGAAGGCATTAAGGAAGGTTTAATGACTGTTATCTAATGATTACAAATGGGACCTAATCCACAGTAATGAAGAATCCACGGGAAGATCGATAGAAAATATCAAGTTCGTATTTCCATTCATATCGAATTGGTCAGCAGCTAAAAGTATTAGAATTATCAGTGTTAAAAAGTATCAGAAATCAGGATTAGTTAAAGTTCTGTCCTCTAAAAATATTATTAGAACATAACATAAAGTCAGGATTATGCGTCCTAAATTACAATTCAACTAGAATTGTTACTACATAGGTGAGCCCTAAGCTGGGATGTAGAAAATATGTACACATGGAGCCATAACGTCTAGTTGAGAAGAAACGTAAATCCCGCTTTAGGGTTGAAAAAAGAGGAGGTCTATAAGTGGGATAGTGTAGGATATAACTCACATTTATGCGAGCCCGGCGGTGCGTATCGAGTCGCCGGGCTAGTTCGCAAGGACAATTCTCTCCAACAGAAAAAGGGAATTATTCATCACACCCGGAAGGGGAGAGCCCGTGACGCAAGCATAGAAATAGCCACCTAACACTATCCGAACGACGCATCTAATGCCATTTGGTATAACACAAGTTGTTCCCTATGCTCATTGTAACAACGTTCATTTTAGATGTACAAAGGCCTCGATCGCTGGGTATTTTTGTCGATATTGAGGGTCCAGTCGCCTGTGCCCGTTGCAGAATCAAAAGTTTAAACGGCCGTCGAGAACAAAAGGCGCTCGGACAGGGCTACACGGCGGGAATAAATATTCAATGTGAATCCTTTAATGCCCTAAAAGGCGATATTTTATACTTTATTCTCATGTGACTGTCGCAAACTCTCACCTGCATGATTTAGTAGAACGAAGGATGTTGTTGCATAGTCGTAAATTATACAACTTCTGTATCATTCATTAACTTTCATAATATGGCCATATTTTTCATTGCCATCATGTACCTATGGTACCTATGTATGTCAGATATGTATCCATCATATCTGTTTTTCGCATCTTCGCTGGAAAACTTGCTTGTTTCATACAACCTTTCAATTCCAACACTTTAGTAGTGGATTTTCATACGTTCTTAGCCTATACTTACTTTACTGGCATTAAATTTCCCCTTTGAGAATGTGTTTTATTTTGTTGCGTTTCTTTATTGCTTCCTTTTTTATTAAAAGCACAATCACGCAATTACTTCCTACCTACGTATTTTTTTTCTTGACAATGTTATCTACTTTTGACAATGCCTATATCAAGTTTAATTTCCAATCGTTTTTTATTTGTTATTGAATTACCCACTTTAAAATTATTGGCTTAATTAAAATGCAGTTCACACAAAAATTATAAATTCGTGTAATTCTCGTTTGACATCACATTGTAAAGAAATGTCAATCAATTAAACAAGTTTTTAATCAATCAAAGATTGTTATAGAATGTTTTCATTGATTCTTGATCAACCGCCACTCCTTTGTGATTCTTACAACGAACCATGTTGTATAGTTTACCTAAAATTTACATTAAAATCGCCAACAAATCCAAAAAAAACTGGCTAAAACTGGGTCCATTGTGTGCGATTGATTCGTAACGGCCGAGTGCGTAATAATGTGAATGAAATATTCACAATTTTTATATAAATTCGGCGGCGCTACCGCACATCTGTCGTTCACACGGAAGGGAGCGAATCTCATTGTACGCAATCACACTACAAAAGTAATCATTGCCGATCAGGTAATCAGGTTTAGTAGCATTTTATTGAAATTGCACGTACTATAGAACAATATAAAACAAAAATGTTTATTTACAACATTTTGTAATGGTCGACGTTAGAAGTATCTATTGTCAGGCAACGGATTTTTCTAGGCAACTTGTGTTGGGATCTATTGTTGTAACAGATTTCGCAAGGATTTATCTTGCATTAAACAAAGCGCCCAGTTGGTGTCATACAATCGGGTTGTACTCCAATTTAAGAAACTCGTATAAATCGCCTTTGTTTAACATGAAAACGCAATAGGACAAATTGCAAGCAATTTGCGCATGTCGGAACACTTTGTGACGGACTTCTTTGTTAGCTTTCGCTTTCAGCTTTTATTATGTTACCTTTTACTCCTGTAGGTCATTTAAAAGTTTCTTAATGTTTAATTTTTTTTTAATGTGTTAAAATAAATAACTAAGTCAAAATCGTCTATGAAATCTTAAAATATTCTTGAAAATACAAACTACTCACGGCGGTAACACTGTCAAAGATTAATATTATAGTGTTGTTTTCAAACATAGATAACTAACACCTCTCAGGCGCCATATACTCGTATAACGTTTGCTAACCCTTGTGCAAAAATACAAGAATAGCTCAGACTATTACATAGTGAAGTTAGGCTGCAATTTTGTTGTCATGTCAAAGGATTTTAAAGATAGTATCTAACACTGCCCTTGCAAATAACAATAATACCAAGGAGAAAGAGAAAGTGTTAGGACAATTGAAAGGATTCTTTACATTTTAGAGTATAGAAATGCACCCTTCGATTCTTTTTGAGGTGTAATTGCGGTTATATGGTTTCACTCTTTACCCTTGAAACGGAAACTTCATTAGCTGTTGGTAGTAGGTGTGGTAACAAAGTATTTGTTGTAATGGTACGAGATAGAGAGTCATTGGTGATCGTTGGTTTCATGTTTATTTGGAGTATGGCAAACATATTAGTCTTTTAACCATTTATAACATGTTCAATTTAGGATTACGTGATCTATAAGTATATCTGATAATGCATGGCTTCTGTGCACGTGACACGTGTAATAAATCAATAGCCCCGAGATGCTATCTCTTATAAAGTTGCTCTTTAAGTTAATTATACTAGTATTATCCAGAATACGTTATATTAGTCTAAGATAAGATCTCCCAAACACCTGCCTTGCCGTCCACGTTTCCTTATCAGCGAATATTGGCGGGACAAAGATCTTGTTGTAGTCTAATTTATAGATATCCTGCTAAAACATTGGGGCCCGCTCCCGAAACCATGGCAAGGTGCGACAGCGTGTGCGAGATAACAAACCTAAACATCCTGCCACGGATAATGCACCTAAATAAAGCGAACCAGAATTTTTATATAAAAAACCTCATCTTCCACACGTCAAAAGCTGCTATGAACCTTAAAGATAAACCTCTCAGAGTCGACATTCCAACAAAAAGAAAAGGCACGCGACAGCAGCAGGTGGGAGCACTTCTTAAAAAACTAACAACCTTTTTTACCGTGCATTGTAAAGAACTGTGCTGTTTTCTCCAAAAATAGCCTTCCTTTTGATTTAGCATGACCAAACAATGCGATAACTGTACAAAAAACAAATATAATCAATATAAGAGAGATGCTATCAAAGTACCTATTTCTAATTAAGGATTTTTAATTCCAAAGGTATTGGACATATTAACATGAATATGATGTAACGTTTTTGGTAGAGTTTAATAATAAAGATATTCTCTTGAGGCTTAACAACTCCCGCCTGTCAGAGTGAATATCCTTATAATAGTGTTATTAAACAAATACAGTTTCCTTGCCGGGATAAAAAAGTGCATAGCGCTGGGGCGGCGCGTGCGTGCTTACCAAAATGGTATAAATAGTAAAAATGGTAAAAATAGCCGCAGCGCTCGCGCGATAAAAACGCTTAATTTACACGATACGCCACCGACTCCTGACACTTATGCTTTTTATGCGTGTTGTCTCGAGTCTATAGCTGCCTCGGGACTATTGAAGGCCAGACTTAATACCTATTTAATAGCCATGTATTTTACATATACCGGTTCGCATCTAAATGGGGACACGAAACTGTGATTGATTAGGCATATAATAATGAATGCATTATTCACGACCAAGAAATACTAGGTAGGTACTATATTATCAGTATTATCTAATATGTGTGTTGAACACCAACTTAAAAAAGATACAGTAACCGTAGTTAATTAAATTTAATGTCACCTCGGGCATCTCTGGGCACGGTTGCGGCGAAATGACCCCTTAGGGAAGTGAAGATGGCAAGTTATTTTTGTTTCAATACGTCTGTTCTATAATATTCACCATCAACCAACGAAATCAACCTTTCACTGGGATCGGTGAGCACGGTTATTTCTCAGACTATGGAGGGTTAAGGCCAGCATTCACCACGCTAACCAAGGTGAAGTTGGCAGACTTTACACATCTTTGATTGGACACTATCTCTCGGACATGCAGGTTCCCTCACGATGTGTCCCTTCACCGTGAACGCCCATAACTTCGAAAAGTGAGAAGTGGGATTTCAACTCCGGTACCACTTTTTAAATTCTTAAATATTTCGCAAAATTATTTTGAATCACAATGAGTATTAGTAGATTTATCATAGTAATTAAATTACTAATAACAATCAGTAATTATAATAGTTCCACAAATTGATTACGAGAAGGAGGTATGTAATGTAATTTGACAGTCAAATGATTTAAGGCATTTAAGGTATGAGTGTGATTAAACTAATGACAGCGTGGGGTGAAGTGATTAAAATACTCGTTGAGTATTGTTATTATAGTAAACAATGTCAATAAATTATATTATGTAACGAATGCATGGTATGTTAAAAATAATGTTAACATTAACGTACGTTAAACCTGTTTCGTGCTTAAAAGAAGATTACGTTTAATAATATTGTGGCACTTCACATGGTATATTGCTATTCATCTATTCATTTGATGTGTTTACTAAAAAAAAGAAGCAGATATAGATATTGCGATTTGACACGTGAAAACGCGTAAATTTGAAATTAAGCCTTATTTAACAAACCCGCAAATAGGAGAATATATTATATCTTGAACCGTGGACATAGTATGCACAATCGAGACGTGGAGGCTGCATGGCAAAACACAAAATACCACTACGAACTATGAACTACCACCTCTAAATAATTCATGTAATCGGTATAATATGGAGTACGGAACAGAATTTTCTTTTCCATGGTATGGAGCCCTTTCAGCCAACAGCAACTGTTAATTGAACAAAAAAGGTTTAGTTATGGATTTAAAGCTATGTTTGGTGTGTTCGTTTGAGCCAGAAGAGGTATCTTTGCTCCACTTATTCCCACTTATTTCACTTGCATTGGGGTTAGATTTATATACGAAAAAAACAATCCAGTATTTGTCTTTTGCCAGGGTTCAAAATAACTCCTTATCTCTTCAACAAACAACTAACCATTCTCACAAACTGTCGCATTTATGATATTAGTAGGATTGTAGCCAAGCTTAAAATATAGGTAGATACCTACATAACAATATGTTGACTCATAAAACATTGGCTAATGGCTACAGTAATCACTTAGAATCGTGGACTGGGCGGTTGCCTTGACTTCGCGTAGATGCGACGTAGCGTATTGTTTTATTAACATTTAAATTGTAATCAGTTCATATTAAATAAATACCAATATAATCTTTAGCTATTATTTATTATGAACATGAAACAATAAATACTGAACTCCGTTATTATGAACAGTAAGGCACGTAAAAATCTATTTTAGAAAGTTTTATAAAAAAAAGAAAGATAATTTTTCTTTATTACAAAATAAACATAATTTTGTATGAAGTTCAACATGACTGTAGTGGTAGTTTTTGTTGACCGTTGTCCAAAATTCTCTTAAAATAGTACCTACTTACTTGATTGTAAAAAATGAACAACAATGTAGCCAGGAGTAGATAAAAATCTAAACGTGTTCTCAAATTAGTTCCAAAAGAAAGTACCGCCCGGCCGTACAGGAGCGGCCGTAAACATAAAAAGTGCTTATGTGGTGCTCGTTACCGGGGGCTAAAAAACTGGTAGGCAGGGAACATAATGTAGTAGCGGCCATAAAACGTGAATGCATTGCGTGCACGTGGAGTGCACCGGGGCGGCGCGGGGTGCGCGGCGCGGGCGGGGGGCGTGGGGGTGTGTTTACCGCGGAGAGGCGGCCGCGCGGCCTCGGCGCTCCACCGCCAGTGTTGTGGTAGGTCCCACAGAGCGCGCTCGCATTGCGGGCTCCGACCAGTCAGTCGCCAACCCGCGCCGTCGAAACGTTTTTCCGCCGACTCTACAATTTTACCCGTTTACAGTTTTTAAACCTACATTTAGAAAAGTTTATTCGAACTATCTTCAAACAGTTGCTACAAGTGGAAATAAATGAATGACTTTCTTGCGTGAAGTTGGTGTGAGATGGCCTTATCGCTGCAATCTGCTCAGAACGCTCGAGGTTTGTGGAGTTTTCTTTATTTTCTCATAAGCCAAATCTGCGAGTGCATGTGTGTAAAGTTTCAAAAGTTAGCGGCGCGCGACATGCGTGTGGCGGGCGCGGGGATTGGCCGCCGCCGCTGCCGGCACCGCCGCACACATGGTTTATTTGCATTCACGGGAGCTTTTGCAGATTCATTCAACCGTAGTCGCCGGCGAGCGCGTAGCGCCGTGCTACAGCTCCCTACGTCGCGCCGCGCGTAGCATCGCGCTACGAACTGTGTACAATCCGCTATTGCATGTGTTGTACTCATTGTTTTTAAAACGTTGTTGTCGTTGATGAAGATATACGTGAGGACGAGCCTGACAACTAGCAACGTTTAACAAAGGTAATTCATCGAAATATATCAAACATACATATTTGATTTTTATTTTGAATTGGATGTAATGTAATGATTTCATAACAGGTAAATACACATTAGGATAAATATTTTTAGGTATTGGTTGTTTAAATTTTATACACGGTATTAAGCGTAAGATTTACTACACGGTGAATATTTTCGAATATGCCTTTTCATATTTTCAAGCATTTCCTTGCTTTATTACTTATCACTTATATTTATTTTCGTGTAGCACGTCAGGAACCACAAATTAAGTATTTCTTTAATTGATTTTGTAACGGGCTTTAATTATTGACACGTGTAATTTCACTATTATTCATTTCTAATTAATATAAATCGTGCATTTTAACCAGTTTAATTAGTGCACCTAATAATAAATTATTATAAGTTATTAGTTGTGATTATTGTAGGTACATTAATACTTAATGTGTTAGTAGGTAGACGTACCGTTATTATTGATGATAAAACTTTATGCAGGTAAATCAAAATTGTATTTAGATGGTAATTACTTCAACTACATTACACGTTTTTTATGATATCATAATAGCAAACGGGCATGTAGGCACAGCATTCACTGCCACCGATGGACATCTGTAACAACCTTGATAGGTGCGAGAGACTGTTTGGTAGTTAGTTATGTCCTGTAAGTATTAAGTGAGGTCTGTGAAGGAGTATGTGTGGAGTTAGTACTTTTAGTGTAAGTTGTTATTAATCGCTTAAAGCGACACACTTACACCCCCGCATTAGCATTCCCTGTGTTGCGGGTGCTGGACACAAAAAACAACACAAATTAACGCCCAAGACCCGAGTACTAACATTTATCCGGCAAATTCATGTCTGCCGCGGCCGGGAGTCGAACCCGAGATCCACAGCTTGTCAGTCAGGGTCACTAACCAATGCGCCACGGAGTCGTC
>DWMR01001149.1:0-10102 GCA_018245355.1 Dalla costala | reverse complement strand
AAAAAAAAAAAAAGACAGTTTTAGTTTTAAGCTACTACCTACTTTTTGTATGAGTGTGTATTTTGCTGTCATTTGTAATCTGCAATTATTTTCTTCCTTTTTTGTTCTATTCTATTCTCTAACTCTAGGACTATGCTAAACTATAATATTTCTTTATCACTTACCACCCGCCAAAAAGATAATCCTGCAGTATTTGCCCAGCTCACCATGGGTAAACCTGTGACAAAGAATTAAGATCATGATTGAATGAAACACAATCTGATGAAATTGATATGAAGTTAATGTCAGGCACTTTAAACATAACATCTGACAGTCTGTTTCTGTTCCAATGCTGGGTACAATTCTCAATTGATTTATTATTTCCAAAAACTGGAGGTTGGGAATGGTAGAATCTGTTAAATGGAGCATGAATGATTTATTTGGTTTGCCAAGAAATGTTACACACAATTAGGCAGACCTCCGGAGTGTTTACAGTCTGTTTTGACCAATTCTTATATTGTACCTACTGAATTGCTATTTCTAGTTTGAAGATGGACTAATATGCAACTTAAAGTATGATGGTGGAGTTATTCTATCAAGGACCACCCAATTATTTAACAAAACTGTTACACTCTGATTTAAACCCTGACGATGATACTTAGCTCAGAACTCATTCTGAGCTTCTGAGCTTAGAACTCATTTTGAGCTTCTGAGCTTAGAATCATCACCATCAATATCATCATAGATGTTTTTATCACTGAGACAGTTATGTTATGATGAAGAAGTATTTTCTACCAACTGTCAATCAACTGTAAAAAATATAAGTAGGTAGTTGTGTTGTGGCCGGGATCCATACGCTCAATTAAAACGAAATATATCGGCACACAAAAACCTTTTTGTACACGACTAAACTTTTTAAAAAGCTGGCTGGTTGAGCGAGACCTCGACCTTGTCCTCGAAATTCAAGAAGAATAAACAATAGTAAATAATTTAAAAATGGAATAAACGAACTTACACAGAATCACAGAATACAGTCGGCGATTCGAAATTCAAAACATTTTGCCAGTAAGAAGGAAAAGAGACACACTTATTTATCACTCAACCGCAAACTCAAACTTGCACATCGTTTTAAACTTAAATTTAATTCAACACTTATCTTTTCTTAGCATGGTTTTTATGAACAAATTTTCACACAGCTACAGAAGCTTCTACGTCACATCAAAACAAAACAAATTCACACACAAATTCATGAAGCTTACGCAAAGCAAGCAAGATGTCAAAATTGCGTCTGTCAAATTATAATGTCAAACTTGTCAAACAAACAGCTGATGCCGTGCGATAGGCAGTTTTGCGTTTCGTTAGCCTGTTAAGATTTTTTGATAAAAATAATTCGATAAGTCTCCAATGCTACCTCGATCCACAAAATAGGCTGTCGAGGCGACTAAAAATCGTCAGGCTGTTTTACCTGCTTCTAAAAATGTAGGAAATTAGTGTAATGTCAGAAGATAAATTTCTATGGGGTAGTCAAAGATTTAGTATAGGTACTTTAGAAAACTTTGGGGGTAGTAGTGTTTTCAGTATAATTATTACAAAGTATTGGTGGGTGTATGATTGACATTTTGAAAAGCTGATCTGCCGCTGAAATGTCAGTGTCATAATATTTTTAACTAGTTAACTCGCTTAAAATAAGCACTCTTTCCGACATAATTGAAGAATATCATCAAAACTATGTAGATACTTAGCTCCGGAGACTATCGATCTTAGAATAACTATGCAGTGTGTACCTACCTATTCTGTGATTTTGTGTAAGTTCGTATAATCCATTTTTAAATTGTTTACTGTTGTTTATTCTTCTTGGATTTGGGGGACAAGGTCGAGGTCTCGCTCATCCAGCCAGCTTTTTTGAAGTTTAGGCGTGAGTCGTGTACAAAAAGGTTATAGTGTGCCGATATTATATTTCATTTTAATTGTGAGCAATGTAGTTTTTACTTATTACCTACATTTAATGAACACTTATGTTTCCACGCGTATTTTTTAAAATCAAACGAATAAAGTTTAATAGTTATTTTTATTGATATTTTATATTTATTTTAATGTGTGCATCTTAGGTGACTATTCTAATAATGTATTAGTAATTGATAGTAATACTATACGTTAAAATAGATACAAACAATAATACAATAATAATGCACAATATACATACATAAGTACAAACGATATTATAATTTCAATAAATATACACTATATCGTCCAATTCATCAATATGAGATACATAACAATGTTATTTTACACAACATATACATGAGGATATTATATTATATGATGAATAAATATATACATGAATCAGTTCCATTGTCCATTTCATGCCTGGTCGTTTTGATTACTTTTAGTGTATGTATTTAAGCTCTGCAAGTATTTGGCACTCGGTATTGCCGGGTCTGTGGTACGCCCGACACTTCAGGGTTCTCTCCTCGTCTGATCTGGTCCCTGTATGCCTTGAATTGCTGGTCCAGTTTCGGTCTGCACACTACATGAGCAGCCTGCTCCTTGTGATTCTCACCCTTGCATCTTGACTGGCATGCGGGTAACCGCGTTGTAGTGATGCAGATCTCACCGTGGTTCTCGTAATACTGGACCTGGTTTTCCAGCTTGCACTCTCCACGTTCCTTCTTGTACGATCTGGACCTGTACACGTTGTTCGAGCTCCATTTCTCTTCCGATGAGGATGAGGAGGACTCCATGGCGTCCTTCCATTCGTCGTCAGCGCGGAGGATAGCCGTGTAGCGGTGCTCGGGCTTGTATGCGTCTTTCTTGGCTTTAGACTTGAGTTCCTCGGTCTTGGGCTCGCTCTGTTCATCCTTCAGCGCGTACGAAGCGCCGTAGTATTCGGGTTTGTCCACGAGGCCGTAGGGGGTGAGGTAGTCGTCACGAGGATCGCTGCTCATGCGGCCGCAGATGCCTCGGTTGTTGTTGCGATGCTTGTTGGTGAGTACGACAAATCTCTTGCCGTCGTACATGGCGCGAAGGCGGTCGTCGCTGATGTCCAGCACTAGGACGCCATCGGGGTGCATGTGGAACTCCAGGATGGGCTTCTCCTCTTCATCATCCCAGTAGGTAGTCAACTCGCCGTCGGATACTTTCTTGGCGTTAGTCTTGACTTTCACGTCGTGTTTGGTATCATCATGGCCTGGTTTGATTTCAATCTCCAAGTCCTTGCCGCTGTTTGACCTGTTAAAGTATCAATAATTTGAATATGCTGGTTTAGTAAGAACTAGCGATTCGGTCGCCGGTTAAAACACACACAGTAATTATTACCAGCGAATACAAAGCAGCTGATATTCTTATGAAGTGTTAATCTAATACTAACAGGACTAAATAACTAACACTTCCTCGCACAGTCCTCTTCGAGGTTTGTCACAGATGCTATAGGGCGGGAGTGGATAGTAGGACTACGTGCTCGTTTGTTATTCTCATCAAGTTAAAAAGAAGAATAATTATTGTCAGAAACTAGATAGATAGATTTAACTTTGAAAGTCAACCGGTAAATGACAACAGGTTTGTCAAATAGTAGGTTAAATGCTGTTGGATAGTTACCGGTACGAGATGTAGACCTCCTGGTGGTTCTCGCTGGGCCTCCTGGCTAAGATGGCGAGTTCGTCGCGGTCATTCTCGTCGGGCTTGGAATCGAGCATCACCACGTGCCATGAGCGCGACAAGGGATATTCGTAGCTGCGGTTGCTGAAAGTCTTGATCTTCCTCTCGTCCACAGAGCAGAAAGCTGTAAATTAAAAACGTTGGTTAGACAATTTGGAGGCATTATGTGGTTGAGAAAACGTGGCAAAGAAAAATCTACTTACGCTGGTACTCGTGTTTGGTGTAGTAGTTGAACACGCGCTCGTAGGCACGGAACGGCCAGTATGCGGAAAGAACTCTTGCGGTGGCACGAGGAATCTCAACATCCTTGCTGCGGGTTTCGCCGTTGCGTGAGTTTAGCACCAAATCCAGGGTATTCGTCAGGTAAGACGCATCGACTGCGATTTCCAGTTTGCCGTCAGGGGAGACCTTCTGGGAGTTTACGTCCGTATGCCAGTATTCGTAATGTTCAGCGATTTTATAAGCCTGGTAGAACATGTTCTTCACTACCGGGTTGATGTCTTTGTAGTCGATGGAAGCCTTGATGCTGTCGTAGGCATGCGCCATAACAATCATCTTGTGGCAGTTGTATTGGTAGTGATCGCCTTCAGCGATTTCCTGAGCGCATTGCTTTCCGCGCGGGTGTTTTTCTAACTCTTCAGCGTACTTCTTGGTCCTTTCAGCGTGGCCCTTGATGTGGATGTTTTCTTTGTTGTTCTGACCGTAACGGATATCAGCTTCGAATTTCGTGTTCAGGTCCTTCTTGAGGGCTTCCAGGAAGTTAAGGTGAGAAATGGAAGCGGGCTTCCTGACAACAGCGACTGCGTTGATTTGGCTGTTACCAAGATAAGCAGAGTTTCTGGCAGCAAAGATAGTATGTTGGATCTTTTCGTCGACGGGGCTTGAGGCCATAGCGTAAGTGAACACGTATTCAAGTTTTTCAGGCATATCAAACATAGCGCTTAAGTCAAACACACGGACGCGGGCAGTGTTGATTCCTGATGCAACTCGCTTCGCTAAGTCGTCACGACGAGCTGCGCTGTCTGGTTTCGTGTCCTTTTCTTCAGAGGCAGTAAGAGACATCTCGCCTTCCTTCTTTTGGTTGTAGTACGTGTCTGTAAAAAGAACTTAATTTTAGAGAACAACCCAATAATATCTCATAACATTATGTTTATCTCAATACATGAGAACGTGTTGTTATATGTTTAACAATACTAACCATAAACTGCACGCAGAGTAAGACCCTTGGCTTTCGACTGCTTGTTAAGATATTTAAGGTTGAAGTGTGTCTGAGCTAGGTCTTTCTGTTTCAGAACTTGGGAGATCCGAGCATATAGGTCACGAGGGTGGAATACGTTGTCAATACCCCTGTAGTCGTTGGAGTACGAGTATCCCTGGAGATGGAATGAGGCTCCGATCATCTGTCCGAATTTGGTGTCAAGTGCAACAACTTTCTTGCTGCGGGTCACAAGCTTAGTCGTAGGATCCTGGCTAATGGATACAAGGCTATCCTTCTTCTGGTGGGCAGTGTAAGGCCATACACTGTAATGAACAACAGTGTTATCTTGCTCAGTTTCAAGTGGTTTGAAGTTGACGTTGAACTCTCCATCCTTCATTTCCATGGACATTTTGTTGGCAATGTTGAACTGCACCTTGCGGATCACACCAGCACTTGCGTAATGGTTTCCAAGAGTATCAAAGAAGCCAACGCTGCCATCGTAGTTCTTAGCGTAAGTGAATTGAACTTCCTTGTCCATTTTTGCAGAGAAACCGTTCTTGCCAGAAGCGAAGTTGATGGGTCCCTTAGCTTTGCTTCTGATGTGAACAACAGCGGGCTCTTTGTACTTGTAGATGAAAGGTAATCCCATAGCGACGGGGAACATGATGGAGACCTGGACATCGTTGACAACCTTTGTATAGTGCTTGTCTACACCGTTCTCGACCTCGGACAAGTATTGTTTGATGCCTTTAACGAGCTGGTAAAGGTCACGTTCACCAAAGGAGAAGTATCTGTCCTGACCCATGAATTTAACGTGGAATGCTGTTTCCAATTCATCACGCTCATCACGCTTGATGTCCAGCATTTCTGCGATTTTACGCGGGGAGTACTTGTGCTTCGAATCGGATTCATCAGACCTTTCCTGTCGCTTTTCTGTCATGTGCTTCTTGAAGAAGTCGACGAAGTGTTCAACGCTTGAGAAAGAACCAGAAATCTACGAATAAAAGACGATAATTAACTTTACTATAAAGAACCAAAAGCCACATTTTGGAAAATTATAAATGTGTACGTTATAATATTTCAAGACGTGTAGTTATTAGAAGAAAATATTACCATATCTTGTTTGTTCCAGCCGTGCTTCTTGGTCTTCCATGCGAATTTCATAGACTTGGGGAACAAGTTGTCTTCACTTCCGATTTGAGACAGAATTCTCAAGATGTCATCGTCCTCTTCATCGTCAAAGTCCGCGTTGAAATACTTAGCAGACTGGTGTTTGCTGAACTTCTCTTTGGTGAGCATTCCTTTAGCGGCTTGTGCGGTTCTGGCGCTAAAATAATAAAAGAAAAAACATCTAATTTAGCCACTTAGAATTTTATAGAGAAAATACTTGTAACTAACTAAAAGCTTTAAGTCATTTCAATCTTAAGACAAATTAAAAATACTTACAGGTCAAAGAAACGCGGGTTCTTCAGTTCAGCGGCAGTTTCAATGGTAGATTTAAGAGCAGCTCGGACTTGCATGCTAGGATCATCGTGGGTCATTTGAGCCATAGCCTGCATCATTGAGCCAGTGGGATTGGTCATGAAAATGTTATGAACGGCGGCAACTCTTACTTCGTAGGGCTCTGCAGTGTTTCTCAAGATACTGTACAACACAGCACGGACATGTCTATCTTCTTGGTAGGCCAAGTCTTGCAAGCTCTTAACCATCTGGGTTCTAAGGTATTTAGACACTTCGATCTTGCCTTCCAGGTACGGAGCATAGACTTCGAGAATAGCGCGGTGTCCCAAGTAACCGATAGCCTTGATGTACACCTGTGACTTGTGGCTGTCACGTTCCTCGATAGCTTTGTCGAGTTTTTCGCGAAGCCGAGGAAGGATTTCCTCCAGCACAAATCGATCATGCTGTTCAGAGAGACGTCCATACATGTGGGTGGGGTAGAAAGAGTGAGCAGTATCGTTGTTTACCTGGCCCATGTTTATGAATTTGGTAGCGGCGATCAAAGCAGTAGTGTTGAGGAAAGTTTGTTTGCTGACTTCGGGGCTTGTGGCCAGTTTGAAGAATTCAGTCATCAGCTCCTTGGTAGGGTAGCGCAGAGTGCGCACTAAGGTGGATACCACCTCGGCGGCTTCCTCACCCTCGATTTTCTTGTTCTCGATCCATGCTTTGATTTGTTGGAAGGCGGGCAGAGTACCAGCCTGGGCAACAGCATCACGGTAAACCATCCACATGTCAGACTTGACGATGTTGTTTGAGGACTTCGCAATTTCAATGCTGCGGCTGGTTTGACTAAGCTGGCCGTGGCTCATGGAAGCGATGACTCGAACAAGAATGTTGAATTTCGAAAGGAAATCAGCTTTAGGCATGTTGTTCGGGTTCTGCAACTGTTGGGCGATTTCCTGAACGAGCTTCTGAGCGTTCATTGGGTTCTGGTTCTTGTCTCCATGGGGTTGCGGGTTCATGTAAAGAGCAGCGTACGCAGGTTCATTGAACTTGGGTTTTTCGTCATTGACGTAGGCAGATGAGGAGTCGCTGGAACTGGATGAGCTAGATGAGCTTGAGCTATCCTTGCTACGCTTCACGATAACTTTGTTGATGGACACAATTTTGGGACTCGCAGAGCGACGAATCCTATCGTGTTCCTCCTCTCTTTCATAATCGCGGTGTTCGTGGGATTCAGAAGATGACGAGGAAGAACGGTCATCAATGGCTACTGGCTTGGAAGTCATCGAGTATAAAAGGTTCTGGATCACGCGGTTACCTTCCGGCTTTTCCCATTCGTCTTCTTTGTCCTCTTCATGGGCGACTAAGCGCAAAGTAACCCTACTGTGTACTTCAGCCTCCTGCTTGCCATACATATGAGGATGTACCTTGACGGTGCTGGTGGTCTCGGCCTTGTAAATCGGCCCCGTTTTAGCGACTAGGATACGGGATACGGTGGCACGCTTAATGAATTGATCCTCTCTGGGCTTGTGTGCAGTACCGGTCCATTCGGCACCTTCGGGTACACCAAAGTGGTAGTCGACTCTGTGGTGGCAGTGTCCGTAGTTCTTGGTCTTAGTGATCTCAATAGGCTCCTCCTCATCAGCGAATCTGGGAAGCTCCCTGCGCCATTCAGACGCTACTGGGGACACGGTGTAAAGGGTTTCACAGTCACCGGTGACATCAGTTTCCATTTTCCTGAAGAGGCCCTGTTGGATCTCCTTGTCGTAAGTGTCGTGGTGGCTGCGTACGTTGCGGTGAGCGGAGAGGTCGACTTGGAGTGCACTTATGAGACCCTTGAGCAAGTTCTCATGCGCGAGGGGCAGAGAAGGGTGCAGGCTGAGCGACCGCACGCGTCCACCCTCAAAAGAGATCTCGAAGGGCTTGTCGAAGTGTTCCACGGGCTGGTACTTCAGATCTTTCGGGAGATCTTCGTCCCTTTCCCTGGAGAGCTCTTCGTGAACCTTGGCGTGTTCGGGCTTCTCCAGCTTGGCATGGAGCTGTCCCGGGGCCTTGACGCGGACTATGAAGCGGGTCCTGAAAGCGGTTCCGGTGCTGGTGCCCTCGTGCAGGCGAGCCAGGGTGTGGGCTTCGACCTCATATCGGTAGAGCTTGCCAACTTTCCATGGTGACTGCGGCTCACTGTTGTTCTTTTTCGTGCTGCTAACATGGCCTGACACAACGGCCACTGAAAACAAATATTAATGGTCAAATGAGCGTGATTAATTTTTTTTGTTAACGTAATGTGTTATTTACTGTCATAATAAACCCCATCAAGGGCCTACCGCCTACCATAGAATTCAGGGTTCGCCACAGAAGGGTTCAGGGCCACGCCAGAAGGGTGTCATTTGACAGATTTCACGGTCTACTTCCGAATTGGGTTATCTTCTATCAGTCATATTTGTTATAGCAACAGCAAATATGCCAGTTAGGGGTCGTCACTAGATACATAAGTTATCGGAGGCAAATGTAAAAATTTGCAACAAACAATAACAAGACCTTATGAATCTTAAAAGTAAACTAAACTTAGTATGAAAATATGGTTAACTAGGATTAGCCCGCGGCTTCGCCCGCGTGAACGTCTCTCTATCTCACTAGCCGTCCATTTTTCTGGGATAAAAGCCTTTGTAAGGCCTATAAACTAATTCCATGCAAAAATAACACCTTGTTCCATTGCTGCGTGGAAACACCAACAAACACACATGCAGATTTACAATATAAGTAGTGAAGTACCTAGTGATTTAACGCTATCGTAATAAACATTTTTCATAGTGTACAAGTTAATTGACTAATACAATTATGACGTGATAGTCTGCATTTGTCAAACAACATCTATTGCCTTTATTAAATGTAATTTTTGGTTTTTGTTGTTATGTATTTAGCCGGACGAACAAGCAGACGGGCCACTGATGGTAAGCGGTCACCGTCTCCTATGGACATTTGCAACACCAGAGGAGTAATTTGACCATAACATGGCAACATTGGACTATGCCACTGTCTATGATGGTACCCATAACATGGCAACATTGGATTATGCCTCTGTCTATGGTATGGTACCCATAACATGATAACATTGGACTATGCCACTGTCTATGGTATGGTAGAAAATCGAAAAGATCGTTACTGCCTATGGTAAGGCAGAAAATCGAAAAAATCGCCACTGTCTATGGTGTGATAGAAAACCAAAAAATTCGTTATCTATGTAAAATTTAAAAAACAACTCACCAACAATGGCCGTTAAGACCAGTAACTTCATGACTGTCGGCGCCTTCCTCTCGCTATCAGAATCAGATGTTCAGGCCTCGAGAAGATGTCTTCTGCCTTCCCGAAACCCTACAACCAGCTTATATACTCAATTACACGTGGGTCAGCTGACCTCTGGTCTGCTTCAGATTGCAACATTGTAAACCATCAGACAATGTTGCGATAACAGATCCTGTGTATAGTCGTAGTGTGATCGATAGATACAAATTAGGTTCAATGCCTTAGCCTGTACCTACAGCTTACATCATTTCCTATGACCTTAGGTGGCGCACAACATTATAATCATCTTGATGTATTCTCTAGTTTCCTAAATAAATCATAGGCCACTTGGACGTCGCCAAACAGTCAATATTATATAGAATGATTTTATCTCTTACGATTTCAGCAACACAATGTATCAGAATCAGAATCAGAATCAGAATCATTTATTTATCATCATATGGTATTCACATACACTTGATGAACGTCAATACATTTTTTATCTACCGCCGGTTCGGAAGGTTGATACTACTGAGAAGAACACGG
>DWMR01001148.1:0-10103 GCA_018245355.1 Dalla costala | reverse complement strand
GGATCACTCTTGATAGATATAACCTTCCTGAATCTAGTTCGAATAAATCAAATTAGTTACATTCATAAGGCATATTGAGGGTAACTCTTCATAGATATAACCTTCCTGAATCTAGTTCGAATAAATCGAATTTGCATGACGATAACGGTGCATTCATTGTTTTTATTTTTTTGTTTGTATTTTGTATATCATTAATTTCTTTGTTTTATATCATGTATGTTTTGTATTTTGATGGTGTACAATAAAGTTTATTATTTATCTATCTATCTAATGTAGTCGTTCAGTAAATAAATTATGTATCTGAGCCTACCTAAGCTCGATAGCGATTATAATAACAATGATAAAATAGAATAAAATAAGGACAAAAGACAAAACTGCGTAGTTTCGTATTCTAGACACAGAAGCAAAAGCACAATAACCGAAGCCAGTGCGAGCAATTGAAATTTGCATGACGATAAAGAGGGGTGTTTTGTTCATCCACCCGTGATCCCCGATACCGTCGTATACGTTGGCAAAAAGTTATTGTCTGAGACAACAACGTAGGTGGCACTGCTTAAAGTCGATGCCGATTTAGACTAGACAAAGTGCTGGTAATGTTCTAAGCTTTTCAGTCTTGTAAAATAAAGCTATCAGTTAAACGGGATACTGATGTTATATTAAAATTAATCAAGACGTAAAATGCAAGAGCTTTTTGAAGGGTTATTGTATTAGACTGCAATGCAGACATAGAAACAAAATTTTTTTGTAGGTAAAAACAAACCACATGAGTAAATTAATTAATTAATTGAGTATCAATAATCCTTTCCTTTAAAAAATATTTTGTCTGAATCTAGGCAAAGCTCGGCACTTTCCAGTTATTTGGATACCTATTTCGTATTCTTGATAAATCATTAATGTTAATGCATTAAGTCTACACATTTTATTTATTCTATCGCTGTTTAATAAATGCAATGGGCATCAAGTAAAATAAACATCAAACCACCGTTTCGGGAACGTATCAGCCGGCATCTCTAAAGGTATCCCGGAGTGCGTGTCCGGGTGGTCATCGGATATTGCGCAAATGGAGAGGGTTAAAGGGAAACGTTCGGGATATTTTCGTCTTGGGAATGAAGATTTAGGAGGAGATATGGATTACGTTTGTAGCCGATAGAAATTGCGGTGAGTTTGAATTGAAGTAGAATTAGTGGTTTGAGACATACGACTTTACACGAGTCGCTAGTATATTGTCCCCGTAGATCGAAAAGACACTAATTCGACATTTGGGGTAATACTATCTATTCGTCTACTGATTCTATTGTTGTTTTGGTTTTATTGTTATTATTGTTGTGTTATTTCGTTTCAGAGGCGATGCGATAAATTATATCTAGCGAAGAAAGCTTCGCTGTCGATTTTATGTAGCTTATTAATCACGCTATGAGCCTACACAAATTTGAATACTCTGTTGTCAAGTAAAACGTTCATAACCAATGTACGCGAACGCATCAACAAGGTTCCCATAGCGATCGTTTCCGGCGGAAAGCGTCTTGTAATACCAACTCGGAATACCATCGGAGCGTGTATTGGGTTTAATTATAATCGCGTCTCCTACCACTTGTACCTCTACGTTTCCTGCATAATCAGTGATGCCTGTTGCTTTAGAGCCTTCCTAGTTTATTGTGAATTTACTCACTCTGTTGGTTTCACGGTCGTCGTTGGTAATATTGTGTGACAGACAGACTGTGTGCTAATCGCATAATTACGTTACTTCGAATTACGCCTCCGTTTGATATGCATCACGCTGAGTGCCTCAGATAATACGGTCGAAGTTGAATAACTTACTACCCGTTCTGTGTTTGGTTAATGAATTAATAGAAACATTTCATTTTTATTACATTATGCATGTCATAACATACCTTTGTTTCTCATGAACCAGTTTTAAAAAACACTCAATTTTTGCATGCAATAATACAAAGAATAACACACCCTTTATTAATGTGTGTTTTACAATACCAGGTTTTAATGTCTAACGCCCGAATTTAATAATCAATCTATCCATTTTTCCTGTCAAAGTGTCAAATTTCAATCCAGTTTGAAATCCAGTCAGGTTCAATCAACCTTTGACAGAAAAAAAATGGATAGATTGATTATTAAATTCGGTCGTAATATAACAGACAATATCGATATTAATACTCTATCTATTTATGGCATCATATACAACAACCTCACGTACTCGTACAGCACAAGGTATATAAATAGTACAATGACTTGAAGTAATATCATAATTGTTTTTGTATCTTTCTGCTGTTTTCTTTTCCAAAAGAATTTTCAGCTAGTCACGTTTAACATTTCTAAATTTTCCAAGTAAGTGCTCCTGAATCTCTCGACGGAGACAAATAAAATAAGCTGCTTGTTGAATGCTTAATTTGGAGGTTCAACCAATTCTGCTGTTATAATTGTGTTTGCATCTTAAAGTTCGATGTTGAAAACGTGTGACTTTCAATATTGCTTTTAGCTATATATACCTATATAAAATCTCCCATGCGCAATTACCTTTTAATAAAAATGTAATCACTAATACGACCTGACTCTGTAACTCTTTCGCAATAATCTCCATTTAGCTGCGTCATCTACACATAGTACCCACATTCACAATAATTCAATCCACACTCTGAGATTTGTAAAGGTTATTTACTTAGTTGAAGTTATATTTAATTAAGCATACGAGTATGGCTTTATCGCAGCTTTTATTCATATGGCTGCTACGCGCCCCTAATTAAGCAGAGTATTTCAAACGAACGCTCCCGCGGAGTCAGCGAATGCGTTAATCACAACAACATTCACGGGCGAGGCATTGTCCTGCCGCAGCTGCGCCCGACGGCCCTCAGACGTCTTCCAAATACAAATCATTGTCAAGTTCAACAGAAACGACGTGTGGGGACTAACTAACTACTACACCTATACAGGCATTACAAACCATTATATTTATTGTAGCTCGAATCGTGAATAGAACTTGAGCTACTTCTCATTAACGCTATTATTCCATTCCGCTTGATTTTCGCCCGCAGTTCAGTTGTTCAGTTCAATGTTAAAGTAACTTCCTCCATTTGCGGTCTGGCACCTGTCTTATATGATGTTACCATAGATGATACGTGACAAACATGTGGTTATCGTTATATCGTACCACGTATTCAACGTTGGCTTCCTATTTCTAATTATTATTATATGTATTTATCATCAACCACTTAGTTATTGCGTAATAGGTATAAACGTCTTCTGGTTTTTCGAGAGCAAAAATGTTGTTGTAGTTCCAACACAATATTTGTTTCTAATTCGTTAACGCGCAGCCTTAATTCCATCAAAATATTTAGTCTGCGGTTATACCAAATTCTTACCTAATCTACAAGTCGTACGCACAGGCTGATGTTAGATATAAGGTTTAAGGTTTAAGGTTTAAAGAAATATATTCTCAAAAAAGACATCACTGTCACTTACACGAGAACATAATTAACTATAAATATTTGAACAAGTTCGTCATCGCACTGACAGAAGCAACATAAAAAGAAAAACAAAAAATAAAACAAAAAAAAAAGAGTATTAAGTAGATTACTCGTGCCGATAGACCCTATGTTGGATGAATGAAACCCAATTACATCTATAATTATACTCTTTGGATGTCCTTTGTTCTTTCACTTTGTTTACTCCGACTTTCCCCATTTCCACAAGTTGTCCGCGATGATTTATGGGAATAATCTCCATTGTTACTAACGGATCGTGAACGATTTCTTATTTGTCTTTCGGAATTATATGAATTGGTGCGTAAAAAAATATGGTTGTTTCCCGTATTTGCTTTATGGGTCAAGTTCAAGTACCATTTTGCCAGGTTTTAGACCGAGCTTAGAACTTGGCAACTAGTAAATTTAGTTTAATCGGATTCACACATTTTGCACCTGGACCAGCTTAACCAGTCGCATAACTGACCTTCTTTGTTACTTAAGAGACCATGTTAAGAAATCATAGAACTAAACCCATGTTTTACACGCTTCTAGCGCGGACTTACCTACGAGTACATCTCATGATATTAATTATGATTATATAAATATCCCATTCAATTGATCTCAAGAATGATTCTGAAGGGAGATAGATCCTTTTAAGTTCTCATTTGTTATATTTAATATTACTTACAATATATATGACTTACGTTAAATTAAACATCCTATCATATTCAATAGGAAAATTTTATTTCCTTCCGAGTTGTACTTACTTATTATGTTTCTGTAAATTTATGAAAATGAGATGGTGTCCATTAAGATCTCATTTCTTTTGTCGGCGAAGCCAACAACCCCGAACATATTTTCTTAGGAACCCAGCCTCATTTTTCATCGCATCTTTGTTTGCGATTGACTTAATTTTGTTAAATATTTTATCCTATTCTGATAGAAGATATTTCATTTCATATTTAAGCATCGATTTTCCTCTAATTTTACATTGAGTCTGTACGTTTGCACAGTCTGGATTAAGCCCTTTTATTGCGCTCTCATACCTACCAACCCTAATTTTAACGCACGGGCTTAATTTCGACATTTTGATTCTATTCGGTGTATTTTGATATTTATTGGTCTATATTTAAGTTTTTACGTAATTATACACATTAATTTGCTTACCCAATCATAAGTCCATTGGTGGGTTCTGCTTTATCAATCTTCCTCGTCGATAAATTAGAATAACCACATTCTTATGTATGAGATAACCAAACGCCATTTTCTCCTCATGTTTAACGTCTCGCGTCTCTATAATATTCAACATAATTTTAAAGTCGTTTCTCTCTCAGTTCCGATGTCGAGCCATGGTTCTCGAGGGTTCAGGAACTGCGTCGAGTTGGTGGTGTTATTGATTGGTTGCAACAGGTGGTTGGGGTCCCCCGTCCCGCACCACCCGCGCCCCGCCGCCTTCACTTTCGTCTTCGTGAATTTGGTTTGAGTGACCCTCAATTCAAATGTTTGAAAATTTCGCCCTCAGATGGCGAAGAGTTCGGAGTTGTTTACGAACGGCAGCAAAGTTTGTTAAGTACTTGTACGGAGAGGTGGTTTGGTATTTGTTTGGAGAGTAGGTTTTAATTAATCTAACTGTTTGTTATAATCATACATTTTATCTTATACTGGTGAACGTTTGCAGTGAAACTCGCGTTGTTAAAGGGTTTCAAAGAAATAATGATCTGCGAATGAAATGAAAATAACTTTAAAAATTGGGAATTTTTGGAAATCTTGAAGAAAAGTCTGGGACGTGAACTTTCATTCAGAACGACCTGGGGTATGAACCCTGCACCTCAGATATTGATGTTCTATCTAGTGGTTTGTCTATACCGAACCATTAATTTTAACCAAATCCCATCTGTAATTAGGATTCGATATCAAGTCGAATTCATCCCTGCAGCTAGTTGTGTTACATAAGCAGTAGGTAGACTCATAAATCAATGCCGCCGACTTTAATACTAGGTTATCGTGATATTTGCAGCTGAATCCCCGGATTAAAGTGTCCAACTATCGCACGAAAAGCGCTTATATTCGATTAAGACTTCAACGAACGCTCAGTTGTACGAAAATCCAACTGACATTTTATTTACTTTGCTTTGAAATCTGTTGGTGATCTTCGCTGCTTTAAAAAGGATTTGATTTGTGCTTGGAGGTTCCTGTGACCTATCCTCCTTAACATACACTGTTTATTTTTGTTGCTATTTTTTATTGTTGCCTTTTATGAACAGTTATTTAATTTTTATGAACTCTTATCTGATGTTCATTGGTTAACAAAATAAATAGTAGGTTGGCTTTCGCTTGGAGTCAGCGGAAATTTGCGTTTTAATGCTTTGTGAAATGTTGATTAAAAGTGGCGTAAATGTGAATATGTATCTACTCAATCGATTCGATTTTACCTGGAATTTACTTTTCTTTCTTTTTAGAATACAATTTTCACGTTTATGTGAGTGATGTTGATAGAATGTTTAACGATAAACGTTAAATATTCCCACTAACGTGCTCAAACTAAACGATTAACATCGTTACATTTAGAGTTATCTATTCTCGTGATTTGTCGATAAGCCGGTACCTAAATATTTACCTCCCTCCGGTCTGTCTACAAGGCAACGCTGAAAGTTGTATCGTTTGCTTGTTTAAGGGGGAAACTAGACCTTCTCGTTTCAATGTCTAGTCTTCGGATCTAGTCAACGATTTATCGCTTCATTCGACGAACGTATGAGTATAATGTACTTGTAGAGTATTATTATTTTATGTGTCCCGAACGTTTAATGAATTAACGCGTGAAAATTAATGAATACGTAGAGAGTTGCTAAATTGGTACCTACATTATAAAATGCCTAGGATTTGTCTGCGTCAAACTTTTAACACAACTTACAACACCTGTGCTCCTTTCAGCTTCGTTTTGTTTGGAATATGTCCCGAATACAGCACGCATGCTAGTGCTTTACTTGAACCAATTCGGTAGGTTTTTATTTTGTTCACTCATATCTCTACGTCCTCTTAAGTTAAGCTTATGACATTTTAAGCTCAGATTAAGGTTAAGTGAGCTCTTGACATAAGAGACCTTTTAAAGCGGGAGAACTTCAAATTTTGCATTTTCTTTACTGACTGACTCACTCACTCGTTGTCATAATTAAAGGACACATCCCGTTTGGGTAGAATTTCGTCATTCGGTGTCAATGGCTAACAAAACGATGAAGTTTTGTATTTATCTGCCGGCGAAGAACGCGAGGGTGCGAATCCATTCTCCGCGAAATAATTCACAAATTGCAACTCGCGCTGCTTTCAGCTTCGTTTTGTTTCAATCTGAGTGATATTGTAGGTGCTACGAGATCATTTATAAAACCGGATGCGGTTTCATAATTTGTTGTTCTCAACTAGAAAATTATTACATGTATTCATGGAAATAAAAGTAAAGCAGTAGTATCCAGAAATTAGATAGTTTTAAAAAGATTGGGAAGGCCAGCAAAATAGGTAAGTGTTCATGTATGTTTAAGCTCATGCAGTACTGTGTACTGGTTTTATTCAAGACTTAGTAGAACTTAATTTTATTTGATTGTAACGACTAACTTACTTTCTAACAGTATAAACAACTAACCAACTAACTAACAGTCCCTCGTACAGTCCTATTTGAGGTCTGTCACAGGCGTCAATGGGTCATGTCATATGTCATCTACTGCCGCAGATGGTGGAACCATGGTGGAACGGATGTTTGCTATTCTTATTACAATAACAAGGAAAATAAAAAGATATAGGATCACATTGTATAGGTACTTTCATATTTATTACAACTATCAAGCTATGAACACTTCTTAAGGAAATGAGACGTTCCATTCCATCAGTAATCTGTCCAAAATTACCTTAACTTAAATTGATTGCCGAGGTCATGGCCGCATTGAACATGTTACACTAGTTTTGAGTTTCTTATAAAAATCACCTCTTTGAAATCCACTTACAATTTTCTATTTCTTTCAAACGCGTTTTCAGTCGTAAGACCCTCGAAAGCTCTGAAAGCTTTATGCAAACATATTTTATCGTCGTCTAAGCTGTTAACGACGTATCAAAATGCTATTTTTAAATTACCGAGCCTGAATACTTCACTTCAGAATGAATACACCTCAATTTTTATTTCGGTATTTATTTCTTTAGAAAGAAAAAGGAAAGAAAATACATTTATTTAATAAAGGATACACATAATTTAATAAAAAAAGAGAAGAAAAAGAGAACAAAAAACTTCAACAAAGGGTGTGGTATCCTTTATGAAACGGACCCAGCTCAGCATTTTGCTGGAGTGCGGACACAACCGGCCCTGGTCTTCCGCAGGACCCGTTCGGTGATTTACCACCAATGGGGAATATAAAAGTAGCACAAGCACAAACTGCTGGTATTTATTATGTGGCACAGGTCGCCCCTGGACCAGGCAAGGAATTAACTGAGGTGTAATTCGCTAATAACACGCTCAACGTTGAGCTCGTCGAGAAAATAGTTTTACAAAATTATGTGACCCGGTGATTGATAGCGAATGGTATCGCTGTCGTTAACCAATTTATAACAAAATGTTACTAAACATCAGTTAGTTCCAAATTTAGCCAATGGGTCAGATAAATTGGGGCCATTATACCACGACAATTGACAGTTTGACAATTATTGTTTGAAGTGACAAGTAAAGTCGAGGATGAGGGTGAGACTGATGTGAAATGCATAGCTTACGACTGGACCGGTGACAGCGGGAAATTATTGGATACAGAGGTCGCACTTCGCCAATGCTGCTCTCCTGGTACCACGACATCGGACGTGGTTTAATAAAAGACGGTTTAGACGATGAAGATCATCGATGACGTCACTTCCGTAACTACCACTTCCGTAACGCGCCTTACCTAATTTAAGCCCTACTTCGGATAAGGAAGTTTTACTTCAAAGTCGACTGACAGTCACTCAGCTCATTCGCCTAGGTTGTTGTTACTATTCTTTAAGAGTTTAACCAAGCAAGAACGCCTTACGGTTACGTGCTCAAACATAATGTCAATTCCCCGTAACAGCCCAGTTATACCGAACACACGTAATCCACAAACTGAACTGCATTGTGTTGCCAGACCCGATATTCTTACTAACAGTATAAATGCGAAAGTGTGTTGGTATTGATTGTGTTTCTTACACACAGTAGTGAATCAGTAATAGGATCCAGTGTGAATTCTTGCACAGAAATAGTTTATAGGCCGGATAGTGATATCGACTTTAAATTCCCTCAATGCCGGTTCCTGTGGGATAAATGAGGGAATTTCACGCGGGCAGAGCCGCGGCCAAAGCGTAGTCTGTCAATAATAGGTCTCCGTAAGGGAAAGGAATACACGGCGACATCCGGCCGGCCCTCTCCACAGTGAATGGACGTTAATAGAGTATTCAACGGGTGAATTCCTTCGCTCCCCAGAGATTGCTGTAAGCTGTAATAGAATTTACCTGTCCAATTTTCCTCAGCTACAAAGTTAGTGTTGTCTGAGTAAATGGATCCTTGAAGATTACCAGGTGATAAAAAGGAGCAAAAAGAGCTCTCCTTCGGGGCGAGCGACGCATTGGCGACTCCTTGAGTCGCAACGGTGACCACTTAACATTGGGCTACTTGTTGAAAATAAATGGAAGCCTAACTTCAATTTATTTTAAAAGTTATGTCCAATAAAAAATACCGCTACACCTATTTCTGTTCCAAATATAACTTTTCTTGTTTTTGGTAGAGAGTTTTTCAATTAAACTTGCCATTCCCAATTCTAAAATTACAGTGGCGACGGATTTGTGGACTAAATTACTCTCGAAACAGTCCTTTGATTTCTTGGCAACAAATGCCGAGTTTTACAAGTGAACACGTAATTACACTTCTTTCTGTTATGGATATTTTAGCTAGAAGTCGAAATAAACCCGGGTTAACCGCAGAGGCTTTTGCCTTGACATGCCTTATGTTACTCAACTCGTGTAATAAATTGGATGTTCTTTCTGTTTTCTCCGTATTTTCTTAGATCCTGTCGTCCCATATTAACTCCCAATGGCTTTCTCATGTCTATCTCGAAAGCAGGCAAGTTGTCTTAATTACATTATATGTCACACAAATTAAAAAATAAATCCCTTCAAAGATTAATAACCCTCTTGATGACAGGTTTTATGGAGCATAACTCATTTTATCATTAAGTAACTCCTCTCTGGAACGGGGGTAGCTTTAATGGAACAGCAAAAATACTCCGCTATTAAAAATTACCGTTATGTCATTGAATTATTGATCTGTATCTGATGATTTACGTATGTTCCTCGTATCTAATTATTCTTCTCCGGCTAATCATTTCCTACTACGTGAACAATATCATTGTTATGATTGTTCTATGCTTCAGGGTCATGCATAATAACTGTTTCTTTATGAGTTGTTGTCATATTTCAAACCTACGTTTTATCAATGTGCTGCTTAGTTTAATTTACTTTACTTTGAGTATGGTAAACATACTGTGCAATCATGACAATCTTTTATTCTGGAAAGTTTCTAGCATATTTACTGTTGCTATTTATTTCAAAATTAGTATGACGATCAACAGCTGGCACTGAATAATTTTAAGG
>DWMR01001147.1:0-10103 GCA_018245355.1 Dalla costala | reverse complement strand
TGTCATTATTTTGGAATAGAAGATGGCGGAGATGACATATCGACGTGGGTGTCATTTGATGGGTTTTCAGGGATGTACGGAACCCGTGGCCGGGTCAGCTAGACTAAATAATTAAAGAAAAAAAAATAGACTACTTACTAGAACGACTTACTACTTAGAAAAATCTAAAAATAATTACGAGTAATTTGAAGTACGGATCTACTAGACAGTATTAATTATCATATTGATACCAAATCTCAGACAATGTATCCTACTTTGCATCCGGGTATACAGACACGCACCCTTTTTTTTCAAAAGTGCTACGTAAATATTAGAAACTCTTGTATGAATTGTCGAGGATTCGTCCTGGGTCACTTACACAGCTCTAAATATTTTTGATATTCAAACCATAGAACAAAAATACTCATTAATGTAAAATTAAATAATTCGTTTATTTAATTAGTTTATTTAAAGTATATAACAGTGAACCGCATTAAATTGTATAGTGGTGGCAGGTCTATGAACTTAGGTAAAAACTGTAAATAACACAACATATTTTGTCATTTTGTTCAACCAAACCATTGACACCATGATGGTATCAGAACATGCTTGTTTAATATTTTGTATATGAAATGGTTTATCGCTTCCAGTGGCAATAGAAGATCATGGGTAAACCTCTTTTACTGAGAAACAGTAAACAATCTATTTAATTTTATCCGCCCACAGGTTGCAAATGTTGCAGTATTGCCACGGGAGGGGATAAAAGGAATAAAAATATTGAATACCGATTAAGGTGCAAAACTGTATAACGTATTACCGACTAATTTAAAATCATGTAAAAAAATATGTACGTTAAAATTTTTATTATTGTATCACATTTTGGTAGTTCTATTGTCACATTTTGGATTGTGTCACAATTTAATTGAATTTTTTAAGTATTTGTTATCAAATGAATCGTGTATAGGATGCCCTTATTGTCAGTCGTGTAAATCATGCGTTCCTTTGTACTGTTTAACTGGACGGACTATTTTAACAAACTACCTACATCATGTTCTTTATTTTATGACCCAAACTGTGGATTGTAATACTGATTCGTTACTGTTTTATAGTAATAGTTTGTTTATTTCTCGTAAGTGATTGTAAATATTGAATGAATTATTAATAAAAATCTCAAACCATGATATACCGAGTAAGGTTCTGCTTTTTCTACGATTTTTCTGTTCTATAAAACATGGGCAGCGCTTCTAGCAGCTACCACAAATACTAAAAATAAATGAAAACCCACTTACTGGGTTGGCGTACCGTATTTGCCGCCATAGTTCAAACCGAGTGACTTATCTATTGTAGTTACAGATACCGTTTTATGTAGTAAGCAACCGCTAGAAATGCCGCTCTTGTTTGAGTACCTACAAGGCTTACAGTAGTATCGTACTCTTAAAACTGCATATTATTATTATTGTTACCGTTTTATAAACCCGTCAAGTTTTCTTAGCTGTATGTATAATAAATTTAACAATTCAGGTTATAAAACGTAAAATACATATGCATCCATAAATGATTGTAAAGATTTTTCTTTAAATTAATTTGCGCAATAAAATCATTACGTATCAATGTGCAATAAAGTTATTGTATTGTAAAGGTATTGTATGCATGTTAAAACCAGCCTAGAAACATAATATCCTATATTATATTGTGTACTTTTGACAACTTAGTTGTAAACATGAATATTCAATGAAAAAAGATAAAAAAACAACTAAAATAACAAAAGAAAAAACACTAAAATGAAACAAAAAAGCACAAAAATCCAAAAAAAAAACAAAAGAAAAACAAACAAAAAAAGCAAATCAAAACAAAAAAAAAATACAAAGTTAAAATGAAAAATAAATATTCATGTAGGTACCTTTTTTTATATATTATAAGAATAACGAACGAGCATGCGGACCAATAGATGTCACCTAAAGACATCTATGACAAACCTGGAATAGGACTGCGCGAGGGTTTGTGTATTACCGTACTGGAGTATTGCAACCAATGATAGGGAAAACGACGTTACTTATTGTAAAGGACTCACGGCATTTCGTGTGTAATTAGATGGGTGCCGCGATTGCGCACTACCGACATTAAACACACACACATGTGTCACCTTTGAAGGAATGTTTGCCGATGTTAAAACGCAATCCTGCAACGAAAACGCAAGCAACAAACCTGGATTCATCATATGGATTTTGGAAAGAAGGCTAAGGCGACTTTACCGGCGAACAAAGTCATGGCTACAGGGTTTTGGGATGTACGTAGCATAATTCTCGTAGATCACCTTGAAACGCATAAAACGATTAATGGCGAGTATTATGTTAACATATTGGACGAGGCAAATCTGCGCCAAAGAAGGCTAAGGCGACTTTACCGGCGAACAAAGTCATGGCTACAGGGTTTTGGGATGTACGTGGCATAATTCTCGTACATTACCTAGCAACGCATAAAACGATTAATGGCGAGTATTATGTTAACATATTGGACCCCTTAAACCAAGCTATGAAATCAAAACGTCCGCATTTGTTGAAGAAAAAAATCATCTTCCATCAAGCCAATGCACGCGTGTACACTTGCGTCGTCGCCATGCAGATATTCCATGAGCTAGGATACAAATTGCTTCCGCATCCTCTATATTCGCCAGATTTAGCACCCAGCAATTATTTTCTATTTACAAACATGTAAACATGGCTAGGCGGAAAAAATGTGGCTCTACCGATGAGGTCATAGCTGGAGCAATTGGAGCTGGAGTTGGAGCAATCGTTATTTTTAGACGAGATACATAAGATAGAAAAACGTTGGACTAAGTGTATCGAAATCAAACATGACTACTTTAAAAAATTAAATAAATTTTACACATCAAAATATTTTCTAGTCACGGCCAGGTACTTATCAAACAACCTTCGTATTATACGGAAAACGAGGCTTCAAGGAGATTGTGATGAAGCTGCTGAGCTTCGATATTGAATCCTTCTTCAGGCTATGGATATAATATATACATCGATGGAAGATATCGCTCTTTAGTGATAAGACTGCCAATTGTGCTTCGTTATTTTTGTAATGTGTCTGTGTATATTTACCGTCTGGTGTGCAATAAAGGAAGTTTGTATTGTAAAGCAATATTTATAACATTTCACAGAATATGTAAAATTACTTGAGCACTACCACCGCTCAGAGTAAGAAAGAAAGATTTCATTATTGACTACAAATACCTTCTGAAACCCCGTTTTACATGTTATACTTACATAGTATATACATTCAATACAATATTTATCATATACAATACAATATACAATAGGAAATTTTGCATTTAATATTATCTGCAAGTCGATGGCAATGGGAAGCCCCGTCGCACCGGAGGTGGCCCAACTATAGATAGAATATTTCGAACAGATGGCCATCACTACCAAACCTACCGATGTGGAAAAGGTATGATGATGAATGGAAAATGCTTTTGCTGTACTGACGGAAAGGCCTACGAGTACGACTACGAGCGTTTAACAGAAACTGGAACATATCAACAACGTACATAAGCGTGCTACGCCAAAACGCTTACACATAGAAGCATCACAGCACAGTAGAAAATTGGCAGAATTTTGATTTAGAAGTATGGTCTAAGTAGAAAATCTTCCAAACGTATAAAAAAGTTTCAGCCTATCTTCGGTCACACATGGGTGTAATTTCATATTAGTGCCCCGGGGTATACCAAGTCGATTGAAGCTGTGGAACTTTCTGATATATACAGACAAAACGTAGTACCTATATCAAACCGTATTGAAGAAAACAGTGCATTGCAGTCAAAAATTATAACTCAAAAAGACGACGGTAGCCTTACATCTACTCAAAGCTGATCTAAACCGCTGGATCAAACTACATCGCCAGGTTTGTGACTCCTGAACGGCACTACATAACCCTGTTAGCGCGCGAGGTCATCGAAATTTGATGAACATCTCATTACATCTCATCTCATTCCACTGTGTCACACTAATCACAGTTTTGGAATCCAGTGGTATGCTGAAGAAATCTCAAAGGACGGTGCGTAAAGACATTGATAGTGTAGTGTCGGAAATTTGTCTCTTGAAATAAAACTTACAAACAATCTATGGATGTAAGTACCATGTGTCTGAAGTAATCATTATTATTAAATAATAATAAACTTTACTTATAAATAAGGAAGCTCTAACAATATCTGAGTTACATCTACGTCTTTTTAAATTACAACAGTAAGTAATTCATTTGAAATTGATATTGAAAATTTTAATGTTAATTATTAGGTCATGTATTCTTATTATCCTAAATTTGTATGTCGAACTAGACTAGGTGTAAGAACTGTGCCTAATTGTAAACATCTATGTAAGAAGTACATTTAACACACAAAGAAATGTATGAAATGAAATTTTAAAAACATCGTTACTCTCGGTTTTGTATTCTAATTACTGTTGACCTGAACGGTTTTGATTCAATTACATGTCGCGCGCCGGTTCAGGTCAGTTGTGGCAGAGGTAACAATGTAAGGCAAATTTAAAAAAAAAAGTGCTCGCACCAGTGTGTATACACGTTTTTATGAAGTAATACTTTTATAGTTATGGTTAATAAATAAAAGCAAAATGGGACATTCGGTTATGATATAATATGTTTAACAGCTCCTTACTACAATTACAAATAAAAATATTAATTGTAATAAAATTCAAATATAATTTTCGAATACAAATATCGAGTAAATTTGGATAAAACCTATTTAATTACATCAATGTCGATATTATCATGCCCGCCATCAATCTCGTATTTTTTTTTTCTTAAGTTTTCAAACGTTTTTACAGTTATTCTGCTATTTCGGGCGGAGAAAATTCCAACAAATCAAAAATCATTCTTGACCGTTCTTGAGTTATAAATTGTGGACTTTGTTTTATTACTAGATTTATTTGGATATAAGATACCACAGTGAAAAGATATACATTACAATACAATACAAAGGGAATAGATAAACTTTCAAGGTTATTTCTTTATAGAAAACTGTAGTTTTCCGGATAGTTACATTTATTTCAATTTTATTTTACAACACATTCAGTATTTAAAAACCAATGCGGGGACTTTATTATTTTATGTCCATCCATCAGCCTTTGTAGGCCCACTGCTGAACAAGCTAGCTCAAGATAGCTATTGTAAATTTTAAATTAATGAAATATCAATTAAAATTAACTGTAGGTATATTTTAACTTATTTCTAACCGTAACATTCGTTTAGTTAGTGTTCATCTTCCAAAGTCGTCGTTTGTCTTTTTGACCCGTTCCAATTCTTTAATTCTTACACACACACACGTCTTCTTGATTCGACAAAATTAAAAAAAATTACCTCGTGAACGGACGATACTGTATGAGAGTAACCCTGGTGTACCTATCGTGTGTGTTACCGTTTTTTAGGGTTCCGTAGTTCAAAAAGAGAAACCGGAACCCTTATAGGTTCATTTCGTTGTCTGTCTGTCAATACCCTCTTTCTCAGGAACGCGGAGAGCTATAAGTTGCAATTAATATCCAATACCTTCTGTACCGTCTGTAATCCCTTTGAGCTGTGAAAAAATCAAGCTTCTATATTTTGATACTCGCAAGGGAATCAAAACCCATAGGGTACTTCCCGTTGATATAGAATCATGAAATTTGGCAAGAAGCAATGTCTTATTGCACAAGTATTTAAAGGGAAAAGTCCGAAAACCGTAAACTTGTAGTTACATCACAAAAAAAGTTTGTATGGAACCTCAGTGCGCGAATTCGACTCGCACTTGGCCGTTATTTAGTTCCAAATGAATTGAATAATCTTAGACTTTTTTACTCCTTGACATCTGACAGAAATTCTGAGTAATGTCTGACTCTTTGACGCAGTTTCCTTAATATTAAAAACGTCCTAAGTGCAATATGCACGCTTGAGAAGAAAAGGAATTTGGCTTTGCCGATCATTCAAACGAATTGTCGGCAAAGAGGGTCTCGATTCAATTTGGTCGGTACTACTTACAATGTATGATTTATGTAAACGTGTTGTACAATTTTTAGGGCAAATAAACAATATTATTATTATTACTTCAGGGATGAATTATGAAATATCAGTAACATCGTATGTTCTTCACTAGGGTTCAAACTAACTTCATATCAAAATTCATCACAATTGGCCCAGCGGTTTGGCCGTGAAAGCGTAACAGACAGACAGAGTTTCTTTTGCATTTATAACATTAGTATGGATAGTATACATTTTTGTTCTTGTTGAGTATATAATTAATTTCAGAATTTGTTCTCGTTATCGAGGATGTCGATGTCTAGGTCTAGATTGTGAATCAATAATAATTAATTGACAAGTTTTAATTTAAAAAGTAAAACAAAAAAAGATTATTACAAAATACCTACCTATATCGTACCTGACTTGGGTGTGAAATGATTTCGCAAGATGTTGAAGGGCTGTGTCGATTCGATAGGTCCTGTTTCATTAACTTTCATTGCTACGAGATACGGGATACTTCTTCAATGTAATTTTCATCATAATCGTTTGACATAACATTTTATCTGTTCTATCCACTATAAATAAATTTAAGAAATAAACGTTTACACATACACCCCCGCACTAGGTTTCCTTGTGTTGCGGGTGGTGGACACCCCTAGAACACAACACAATAACACACAAGGCCCGAAAACAAAGTGTACAAACAAATTGTGTAGAAACAGCGTTTTCTTTGAGTCATGATTATACGCAAATGAATACAAAGTAAAATGATTGGAGCAAATGTGACTGCTTTTTCGAAGTCCAATTTCTTCTAACAATGCAATTCCTTTATTTTATTTCACTTTCTCTTTAGGAAATCTTCACATACCTACATACATACATACTACGATCAACATTAATAATCGTCACTGTTTGATGATAAGATTACATCAAAGTGAATTCCAAATAGTCGCTAAAACTTCTACCGAAATAGATATTACGTCTGGTTTTCGCTACAAAGTATTACAAAAACATTATGTTTTGTCTTTATTTTAGATTAACATCACTAATTCGACAGTTCAACAAAAATTTGGCGGTGGTCATATAGTTCTTGGTTATTTTCTTAACATGATGAATGGGTCTTGCCCCCAACCACACAATACATTGTCTCATTGTCAGAGTTACTATTTTAATCATACAAAGATTTCGTGAAAGCTTTATTAATAATATAAAATATCACTTTTGGAAGATAACAGCAAACGCACAAGCAATAAACACGCGAACAAAGTCAAATTGTTACAAACAACAACAAAAAATAAACAAATAGGTAAATGTTGAAATAAACAAGTTAGTCAAAGTTAGACCCAATAAAAGTACTTATTTCATTATAATTTCATTGAACCAATATAATCAAATGATAGAATTATTTATTAGTTTTATCTTCGATCAACAAGTTTTATACATCAAAAATGATAGTTCATCATCATCACATATAACGAAATATAAAGAAATATAAATATAAACTATAAAATATAAAGAAAAACAGAGAGTGTATCATTTGTCACATTCTAACGGAGTTACTGAAGCCTTATTTTTTATATGATAAACTTATCAACCGGGCATGCAGTCTCACCAACCACTGCTACTCGTGTGACAGTGCGAGGGTCTGTTAGTTAGTAAGTTAGTCAGTCCTGGTAGTATCAGGTGTTTATATAAATATTAGTTATTTGGTATTCGTTAGTAATAGGACTGTGGGGGTTAGGACTAATAGTTTAGTGTAAGTGTTAGTAAATATTAGTATTCCCAGTTAGTAATCGTTAGTAAGTGGTCCTATTCAAAGCTGCTCCTAAATGCGTTGCTATCCCTGAGGACTGAGGTGGTCGCTTCTTGTGTAAGAAATGTAGGGGACTTTTTTATAAGAAAAATTTTAATTTTTTTTTTTTACAATCAAGCTTTCATTAAAATGATCTAAAAGTAAAAATATTATATATCTATCTGAAAGCACCCATAAGTATTTGACAAAAAAAAAAAAAGGGGAATCATTTGTGACAGTGTCACTATTTATTTAGCATTGTTAAAATCTAAATACGCGATAATCCGATTATTGTGGCTATTATATTGGCGAGTCGAAACCCTTATTTTAATATGTCCTTTAATTTGAGTGAACCAGAGTCTACCGTACCGTCGGGACGAACATCAAATGCTTGACATAGAAACAGGTTGTATGGGAAAAGAAAAGTGTTGTTTTTACTATTATTGATCAGTTATAAATGATTATTAGTTACTTAGCTAATCATAAATTATCATCCAAACTAAACGCGTATGCAAAATTTTACCTTAATCGGATACCAGGAAGTGGTTGAAAATTGGTTTGCAAGATTTGATGGAAAAAAAGTGTTGCTTTACATACGAATAAGTCAAGTTAAATAAAAGCAATAAAAGCTTGTAATGACTCTTTAAAATTGGTAAAGTAAACCCCTAAGTAATGTTGTACACATTTAGTTCAGGGGGTCGCTATATATGCGAGTACGCTGTGTGGTGACGGCAGACTAGAATACAATTGTCACCAACCCTTCTCTTCCCGCGGGTGTCGTACAAGGCGACTAAGGGAATATAACAGAGCATGACCGTTCTCTGTGCAGCTAATACCATTTACTGTGGACCAGAAACCTGCCCAGCTTGGTGATTATGCGCAAATCCTCTCACTTTTAGGAGAGGCCTATACTCCAACAGTAGACTGTTATAGGCTACCATTACATAGATGGCTCCAACCATTGCGGGTAATTTTTTTTTGTAGTAGGTATTAGTAACCAGTATAATTAATGCGCGTATAATTTCAAAAATGTTTTTTGTGAATCGACAACCCCTAGCGAGTAAGCAAGCGTTCGCTAAGTAAGAAAGCTTTCGTTAAGTGTGCCGTTTTTGTACCTTATGACGAAATAAACTTTTTGAGTTTGAGTTTTTGAGTTTAAGCGAGTAATCCTAACATTATTTTTTTGAATTCTTTTTATTGGCAAATTCCCAACTTTCATACCAGGTCTAACCTAATGCGATAGGGTGAACTAGATAACAGTCGCAGGCCTTTGAGAACCTTATGGAGAACTCTTAGGCATGCAGGTTTTCTCTCGATGGTCTCCTTCACCGTTTTAGCAGGAAAGGTGAAGGAAAACATATTGCACAATAGTGGGACAGTAAAAGTTAAAGCTCCGTCCACAGTACGAGCCTAAATTTATTTTAATTATTACTATTATTATTATTTCCAACTTTATTAATAAAAACTTAAAACAAGGATTACCATGGGCGGACTTAATACCTAGTGGCATTATCTGCCAGATGGTGGTTGGTGGTTCCATGCCGCAGCCACAACCTCGCACAGGCCTATTACAAACAAACAAACAAACAAAAAATCTTTATTGAGAAAATAATCTAGACAATTAGTGTGAAATCCCTGACTGCTGCTTTAGTTTGCACGTTGTTGTACGTTGTTAACTTACGTTGACTAAGATCCTAAGACTAACGCACTTGTTAAAAAAAAATACATTTGAAATAGCATGAGCATTTTTGCTCACGCGAGCCTTCTCACGGGTAAATAATGAAAGCCACAACATAATGACCCGTTCGGTGACGCTGTAAAGGCCAGTAGGGCCAACAGCAACTGTCCATTCGAAAAAAAACAAAAAAAACAACATAACGCTGGTTTGCGAGAATATCGACGTAACTCAAAATTCCGTCAAATTGAGTTAAGAGGGTGGGTCAAAAAACATTTTTTTTAGATTATGATTTCTAATGGCGATAATTAGTTGTCACTTGATGCTGGTATGACGTGTATAAAATATGATTGCAATCAGTGTAGTATAACTGCCTCCGGATCAGGCTTAAAGTTTCGATATTTTTCATAAAAAAGCTGATGTTTCAAAGAAATCGTAATAATAAATATTCACCATTCATACTCTCAAAATCAGTTATATTATGTAAGAATGATGTCTAACTTCGTTACTGTTATTAAATTCAGAAGAAAGAAAGAAAACTAGAAAACACATCATTCAGAAACTGTACTACTGAAAGTACTGCGCTATACTTTGACGGTAGAAAAGATAAAACGTTAGTTACCGAGAAAAAAGGTGGAAATC
>DWMR01001146.1:0-10105 GCA_018245355.1 Dalla costala | reverse complement strand
GATTAAAGGTACTTGAGGACTCCAGGCTCATTTCAGTCCTAAATCATTCTCAACCTGACCAAATTTTGATAATTTTAATAGTCTAATTTTGATAGTCTCTCTACGTAAACGCTCTAACTAGCCCTGTATCTACTAGTTCCCCTCACCCTGCACAGTTTCAACTAAACAAACCTTCTTGCGTGAATTTGGCAAGAATGCAAATTGGCGTCCCCTAAAAATAGCCTCGAATGTTTTGTTTCCATCCTATGCTTAATTTAAGTTACGATCAACCTCTCAGGCTCTTTCGGAAATTGCGGCTCAAGTGGTCCACGGTGATATATTCCGGCCATTGTTGCTCCCAGCGGTGGGCATTTGTTATTCCAACGCTCCTATTTAATGCGACCCAGATAAATATCGTGAACCCTTTTCATGTTTACAATGCCCTATTTTCTTCTATTTTCTAAACATAATAGGTACGTTTTTTCGGGCAGATATAATATAATCTTCAGACAATTTATTTCTGATCAAAAGTTATATAAGTGTAGGTACTTATTTTCGCATATAATAATCTGAGCTACTATTCAACGGCTGCAAATAAATTGTTGTCTGGATAACCGGATTAGTCCACCGGATATACGGACGTCTATGGGGTCAACAGGGTCAAAAGCAATTAAAAAAAAAAAATATATGCCATTAAAAAAATATATTCTACACAGGTATTTCAAAAATGACAGTTTGTTCCTGAAACTCCTTACGCCTATAATGCCAACAACGTCCCACAAAATTACTTCCACGTTTTGTCCTGCGATCTTAATAATGACAGACATTACGAAATAACTGCTGGGAAATTTCTTCTCCATCGTCACGGAAAATGTTGTTTTCACGTTTAAAATAATAATAATGACAAGTACCTATAACAACGAATGTCAGACGTTTATAGGCCACCGAAATGTCTTTTTTTTATGTGATGCAATCGCAGCATTCCCCGCCACCAGTGGACATTTGTGAAACCCTCGAATAGTACTGTATGTGAGATTGTTAGTAGGTAGGTAGGTGCAATTTATGTTAGGTGTTCATAGAAATTAGTTAGGTAGTAGGTATTCGTTAGTTAATAGGACTGTGGGAGTAAGGATTGTCATTGTAAGTTGGTCCTCTTAGTAAATATTAGTAATTGTCTAGTAATCTAGTTAGTAATCGTTAGTATTTGTCCTATTCGAAGTTGCGCACGGACGTGCGCTGTCTCTGAAGACTGAGGGGTCGCCTCTTATAATAGGTGTAACATAGTTGCTGGAAAAACGATTATTCTACGGCAGGAAAGGTTGTAACGGCGATATAAACAAACACCTAATACTGACTGGACTAACTTTCACTAAGAGTCTCTAGCCATCCCCAAATGTATTCGGTATGGCCACTTCCAAATGGTTTAATCAATGCTCCTGAAACCCTTACATTGCGGTGTTTCAAAAGCAAATCAAGCATTATCCGTGCGGACACCATGAATAATGGATCGCAGCTCAGTGTCAACGAGATCACGCTCGGCCATATTGGATTATTGCGAGTAAATGACAAAAATGGCCCCGATATCCCGGGATCCGGGCTTCGCATCACAAGAGCATTTTGCGCTCAATCCGTTTAGCCGTTTCGAATTCATTAACTCCAATGTCTCTGTTGATAGGAATCTTTTCAGGTAAATTCGGTTTGTGGATATGTGTCAGTGTAATGAAGCATTAGTGGAATCAAACAGAGCTTGTGCAGTCGAAATCTTTATTATTAGAAAATATTGAGTTTCGTTTTATAGTCGGTAAAGTATGTTTATTGTCACTGGCCACTGCAGGCACAATAAGAAAGCAATATTTAAGGAGGCATAAAGTGTACTTTACAACACCGCTTCAGTGCTGATCGGAGAAGGTTCTAAGGGCACATAAAGGCCTCTACATACTGTTTTTCTTTTTTAAACTGAGATTTAGCAATAATAACCGCACCGTGCTCTACGAAGCACCGCAGTGCTCTGATAGTTTAAACCTAATTAAATCAGGACAAAAATGGGTGGCTGGTTTATCTCCCCGGTTAAATCGTCATACGACGCATGCTTATACAAATAAATTCATTCATTCATTTATTCACAACCAGGAAAATCGTCCACAACTCCCTGAAGTATGCGGCTCAGTTTATTGGATGGTCAGAGTATGGTCATCGCGAAACACGCTAAGCAACTGTTTATGACAAGCCAATCATAATAAAACGCGTCATTGTTGTAACGAATTCTTCATTTGCTCAACACCGAGAGCATGTGCCTTGCATTTGCATTGCATGCATGTGTCTTCTCTTAGTATAAAAAAGCCAACCATGTTGGCAAAGCGCAGCGGACTTCATATGCTTTGAAAACATTATGAAGAGGTCTCATGAAGGTTTACATTAGCGCAACGGCTTAAAACGCACTTCTACGGTAAGTTCGGAAATACCTAAGTGCATGCCTGAGATGCTAAAATAACACTAAAATAAAGATTCAAAGATTTCAAAGATTTTATTGAACAATAACATGATATACATAGTGAATATGTTCGTAAATGACTGCTATAGCTGCAATAGCACTGTGCTTGCATGTAAACTTATTACATTGCTGATTTAAGAAAAAAAAAATGTTCACGGAGAACCCTACTTAAATACACATTTGCGAAAACCTAGCATCCATGTGTTTATTCATAGAATTATTATGACATTTATATATTTTAAATTACGCACCCCCTCACGTCCTCTCGCCATCACTAGGGTTGACTGATCAGAATGTCACCAGGCATTAAGTCCGCCCATTATAGTCCTTGTTTTAAGGTTGTTACAATAAAGTTTGAAATAATAAATAATAAAACCTAACATCTTTCATACTACTACCGTTTAATTATAAGGCTTAAGACTTAGGTACCGTTGAAATAAAAATTGCTGCCAATTAGAGGGAACAAGGTGGCCTTTGGATTAATTACATTAATAAACGACTAAGCGAGTGTCGTTAAAAGCTCTACGCGCTACGTCAAAGTTTGCCCGCATCTCGACTTTTAAAAACTGTACTGAAGCCATGTTTAAACATCTTACTGATAAATTATAAATGCGAAAAGTTTGTTGCTTCGATACGCCTTCAATACAAAACATACAACTGATCTTCATAAAATTTGATAGAAAATTAGTTTGGGAAATGGAGATGGTCATTGGATTCTTAGATACTTTTGATCCCGAATAATCATACAGATCCCGAGGGAATGTAAACGTCATAAATTTAACGCGGACGAAGTCGCGGGCACCTGTTATGTAGTATATAATTTTTTCAAAAATCGTCTTAGTAGTATAAATGTTCGTATCTCCAGATATTTGGAACACATACAATGATTAGATCAAGGAAGAAAATCGATATTTTGGCATAGACTCAAAATAGACTAGGTATTGGCACTGATTGACGAACTTTGTTTCCTGGAATCGATTCCAGACGAATTTAACATTTATTTGATAGATAATGTTCATTCTAGAGTCAACATGATTTGTGATAATTTTTGTGTCCGCTATCCCCCTATTCCCTATCCTATGTATATATAGAAGAATCCTTATTCTTAATGCGAGGGTGTAAGGATGGTAAGAAATACCCCGTGTTACGCAGTTGCTAGTAAAATTATGACTCAACAACGTTTTATTATAATGCGATTGGGTCTAAGGCTAGAAAATAAGCTAAGGAGGCGAATTGAATTATTCATTTTTGTTTAGTTCATCGCCTGCGTGAAGCGTAGGCAACAAGTTCTCGCGTTATTTAATCTAAGTTTTATGAGAGTTCCTACGTTTTTTTGACGCAATAATGGAATTTGAATTTTAACTGAAAAAATCGTATTTTCATGTCAAACTCGTAAGTTGGGTGCAAACTCATCATCTTGCTAAGGATTAGTGATGGTTACAACTAATGTTATAAATGTGAAATTGTGTTGGTTGATTTGTCCATCTTTCACGCAGCAAACGGACCGAATGTTTTGCATACGAGTAGTTCAGGATATAGCCTACTTTTAAACCAGGCAAATTGCACGGCTCCTATGGGGATAAATGAAGGAATTTTAAGCCGGCGGAGCCGCGGGGACAACATAGTATCTATACTAATATAATAAAGCTGAAGAGTTTAATTGTTTGTTTGAACGCGCTTGTCTCTGAAACTCTGTCGGATTTGAAAAATTATTTTTATATGTGATAGCCACATTCATGAGTAAGGCTAAAGTTTAACATCACGCTACGACCCTTAGGAGCCGAGCGAAAAGAACTAAACGGAGCGGTAGTATGGGGGCAAGTTAAAATGATTTTGGAAATTCCATACATTGTAACGGAAGGAAATGGGGTAGTATTTCGTGGGATTCGAACCCCGACCCGACCAAAATCTTATACATTATTTATCACTTGAGGCTGAAATCATTCTTACTCAGCTTTTCAAAATTACATTTTATAAATAGAACGGTTGGTGTGTATCAATAACAATGTATGAAACCTTGCAACTGCTGACACGTATTTCTTTATCTTAGCTTCTATAGACGTTTAGTTGTTGGCTAATGAGGTCGAGGGAGCTCAGTCGGGTCAGAGTTGAGACTAAGCCTTGGCTTACTTTAGTTTAGCTTGTAGGCCAGTTAATCTACGTTGCCTATAAGTGTTTACTGTATCTCTCTTAGAAACCCCATACACTTCATTTTCCTATAGGTACTACATAAAAAGCAAGTTCGAACGGCTTTGATAAATTGCAACTTTCTTCTTAGGTATTATGTAGACGCCCCGGAGTTATGAATGAGCACAGAAAGGGACAAAATACTACGGTTATAAAGTGATGTTTAACACTACCCGTGTAAGGAAAATCCGATATTAAACCTCATAAACGTCCTTACAGCAACAACGAAAGGCCTTCGCCATTTCGCCGTTGGTGGTTAGCCCGAGATAGCTCCAGCCCGGTGGCGCGCTAATACAAAATTTCGAAACCAATATTATCGACGTTTTTGTCCAGTCAATAAAAAAAACATTGTTATGAGTATTTCCAGTTTATTTTTTTTTTATTTTTTTTGTAGTTTGGCAGTTTGAGGAGATAGTGGGTTTGAATTCCACTCGCGGTTAACATTGAGGCGCAAGTCCCAGGATCAGCTTCGGTATATAATTGACCCACTAAGTCAATACCCACTATTGCCGAAAGGCAATCAAGCTTTTCCAACCGAAACACTTGTAGGTACAAGTAGGTACTTGTGTAGGTACTTGTATATGTTTGTATGACGCGATTGATACTTTCATAGTTAGGGAATAAAACTCCTTGCCCGTGACTTTGTTTCCAGAAAAATATAACTTTGACCTCTTCAAGGCTAGAGTGAATAGGCTCTTTCTAGGTAACCGTGCCTCTGCATAAGCCTTACCTAGCTTTGTATCGTGGTCACGGCCAAACACTTGCTTTATTGGTGTCTGTTTGTGTGCTGCAAAAGAGATCCGTATCGACGTGATGTGGTCATCTGGTGAAATTGTGCAGAATAGTAAATTTGTTATTCGTAAATCGAATCACAGTAATTCAGCACTCTGTATATCTCAATTTGAAACGGCTGAGTTTGAATACTGTGGACTTAGTTTGAATACTAAACAGACCCAGTTAGTTGCAAATTGTTAGATGTTCACCCCGTTTTGTTTGATTCCCAGCAGACTCGTGAATTACAGTAATTTCTAGAAGTAAGCTGGGGGGGGAAGTAATTCACGGATCACGAGCTTTGTGACATTTGGTAAATGTAAATAGCTTATTAATGCCTGCATTTTGGACAAACTTAAAATTGGTCCTAATTTATAACGTTGCTAAAAAATCCTTACTAAATAATTCTATTTTTAACTATTCTGGAACTCTGTGTTATTGGAGGGCGTTGATCAGTGCAACACAGTTTTATACTACGCAGGATCATCGTTATCATAATATACTTATTGTATTCAATGTGTCCCTTGGTTCAAATAAACGTTTATTATTTATTTTTTTATTTTTATTATGAATTTCAAAGTATCTTTGTTTGTTTTCATTGTTTTACATAGCAATCGAGCAATGGATCAATGTGAGTTTTTTGCTTTTTTGACCTAAGATACTTTTTATTCCAGAAAATGCCTAGTACCTGTGGGATACCTGTAGGATAATATAACGCTAGCCACAGGCAAAGCCCATTAACAAACAACATAAACACATACACACACACACAACACACATAAGCACAAACACAACACACACACACATCACAACACATAAATACACAACACTCACACACACATAATTACCACACACACACAACACAACACACACATTAAACACACACAAAGCACAGCAAACATTGCATTGCATTGTTTTAGTGTTAAGCACATTATTACCAAATAAATAGCATCATTGATAAAACTCTATCAATAACAATATTTGAAATGATTCACGAATTAATTTTAACTTCACTTACAATGGGTTTGTATTGCCTGTTTTTAATATCGTGAAAATCATGAGTGTTAATAAGCCAACGAATTGTTTTAAAATTGGATTTCGTAGAATATCCATGCGCAAAATTAATTTATATACCTACGTGTTGCATACACATTACCGTACCTACTCCCCAGTATTGTTTTCCACGTGTTCTCAGTAGCAATTTATTACTCGCCGATGAAACAATAGGTAACATTATCTGGATTGTCATCGGTTATCTATATTAGCTATCGTTAATTAAGCTTCAAACATACGATCAATGACGGTCAGTAATTTAATGTCTAATTTTAATAATTCTCTATCAGAAACTTATTACAAGTATTGAAATAATACGGTTATATAATAAATAACGGGTAGCAACACGTACGAATAGGTAACGAACCGTAACCTAATCGAGGGTGCAGTACAAGAAAGTGGGGCGTGAGGTAACGGCAATATCGAAGCCGCTGTGTAGTAGGTAGGTACTAACTACAATTTAATAGTAAGTAGGTACAAACAAATGCATCGCAAGTTTTTACAGAAGAAAAAGAAAATTTTGTTGTCAGTAAAATACTGTAACATAAAAGTTCAATATAGAAAATAATACAAAATAAATATGCTATACTTCACAAAAACAGATACAGCCGCTGGTTTTCAGGACTATCCTTTTTATCATGCAGTTCGGACTAGTGGTGCACGAACTAATTTTACTACTGCTGCTTATGTCCTGTATGTTTGTACCTACAAAGAACTCATAATAAATAAACTCATTGAATACAGTCGTATATGCAGATTCGTAATTATACATAAGTCGAATTGGGTAGACATACATTACATAAGTTAAATTTTGGTTCAACTGAATAATGCGTTGGTAAAAGACTGCACTGCAACTTCAGTAACATACTTTATGTGAACATCGAACGTTCAAACTTTTTAATTAGTTTTCTATCGCTCGTTAGATGATGTGGTGGTTCTTTTTGTGGACATAAAACTACGTCCTTAGTTTAACTAACTTTCCAAAGCTAGTGGATAAAGAGTTTCTTAAATCCTTACTAATATGTCTTATATGCAAATGTGTGTTTGTTGGTTTATCCTTCATTAACACAGCAACGGAACAACGGATTGACGTGATTCTCGAGTGTAGAGTGTGCTTTTATCCCAAAAAATGCCCAACACGTGTATAATAGATGTGGGAATTTAAGCCGCGGAAAAAGTCTCGTTTTAAATGACCCAGATATTGTTCTATAGATAAGGCGTAAGTACAGACGCTAAGGGCACTGATAAAAAAACGATTTGAGATGTTGAGATTGCCTATACGGTAAGTTAATGTATCCTCTATAATCCCTAAGCATTTCATCAAAATCCTATTAGCCGTTTCTGAGCCTATTCGCGCCTTGCTGAATTATTTCGTGCAACTCCATAGAGGTAAGTTGTTCAATCCATCAGTACCTACTAGAACTGATCTCACTGAAAGTTCCGGACAATTATATCTGGCCGGTTTTGCTCAACAGCTTGGTGGCTTGGAATCCCGAAATTGATGTGTTTTGCACACCTCTTGCTGTATTTCGCAGTACGGCAAGCACATACTTCGAAAAGCTTTACAATCGCATTGGATAATATCTGTAATGTTTACCAACGCCATTTATAAAAAAAAAAAAAACGCAGACATACAGACAAAAATTCTATAAATGGTTGATTATGTTTAGGTGTCCTACAAATAGCATATTCCATTTCATTATTGACCTTAATTTTAATATGACAGACAGACACTCCCATTTTATTTATAGGTAACATTTAATACATATTTAATATATATAATAAAATATAGATAATCAATTACTCTGCTCTAAAAATATTACTACAGAGTTGAGAGAGTAGAGACCGGGAGTAGAGCACAGTTTTAGCAGAACCCTCATAAATCGAGTCGGACCACTCCTCATTAATTTGCCTTCTGTCGAGTCCGTATCTGAAATCGTTGATATTTCGCAGCACAATTTATCGAGCCACGTCATTTGTGGTGCTTTTTTCGGAACGGTTCAGGGTGCAGAGAGTATTTAGAGCTTTACGTTTTATTAAGATCTGAACCGTACGGTTTGACCAGGGAAATACCACCGCCTCCGAAAAATGTCTTGCGTTAAGTTAGATTTTCGACATACCTGTAAAAAAAGCGATTATACATATTTTTAAGGAATCGTAGCGGCCTATTACGGTTCGCATCGCGCGTTTTGTTTTGCTGCCCAATTGAAAATTGTGATATAAACTTCTTTTTGAAGCTTCCTCGAGGGGCTGTGGACATGGTGTCTGACATGAACGCGCAAAATGAGATCTAATTCAAGTACTGTAGAGCATTGGCGACACTTTTGGTGCGTATTTTCTACCCCGTTTGTCCCCAGTAGCAACAAATGTATATTTCTTGTTACTCGTGTCCTTGGGAGGGAAACCTTACCCTGCCCGACGGCCTTTTCGTTAACTCTTCAAATTAAAAAAACTTCTAAGCGTACAAGCTGCTTGCTTTGTTCTTGAAGCCTTATTTTGGTCTGATATTCATGTCGAAATGAAAGGGATCAAAAAAAGAAAGTGACGACAACCAGTTTCCAGAAAATTCGACGCAGCGCTTTGATTGCCGTACTGATTGCACGAAAATATGGAAAATTTTAATGAACTTTCCTTACAGGTAGTTTGCAGGAAGTTAAGGGTTGAGTATACATCGGCAGAGTTCGATACTACTCTGTTTGATGTTTGGAGGTAATTAATTAATTCGTGCGAATCCAAATCGTGGTGCAAGAAACGCGTAAAACCACCGTTGTTTTTATGGATTCTAATGCGTGAACATCAGTTGTTTAGATCTCGTAGTATCGCTACACATCATTCTGGATATTTTTATTGATACATGTGGCACCAAACTTTTGGAACTAAGTGTAGATGGATAAGATTTAGTCCGACAGTGGAAGATGCATGCCAATACTTGCTGCAAAACTCTTTTGGGCAGCAATTTCCCTGGATAAACCATATAAAATGACTACCACCTTGTTAGTTAAGCCTTTCCTAATAGGTACTACATTAGAATAACATCTACGGTTACAATCCGGCACTATTTGCCAAGTCGGCGCGGAGAATTTCCAAATGTGCGGTATATCGGGAACTTATTGCCGTAATTTGTGGCGTAGGGGTGACACGTCGCTGAGCGATTCAATCCTTACGCGACCGTTTTAATTAAATTGCGGACAGGAAACTTGTCACTAATATTTTTTGTATGTAATGAAAGTAGTAAACGGGTATGCAGTGTGGTATCTGCCGCCTAATTGTGAGTGATAGTGACCCGGTTGGGAATGTTCGGTAACAAGATATAATAAGTATTCGTTAGTATCGATCCCATTCGAAGTTAATCTTTTATTATAATTCTATTTATTAGTTCACCAACGGTAAATACATTCTATTTGACACAAATTATACTATGGGAAAAAAACAATAAATGCACCACCACTTACAGGCAGGGATCTCAATGTATAATGTAGTATTAGTAGTAAAAAAAAAGCGGTTTTAAGAAATCGGTTGTCTGTAAAGTCGGTTTACTGATGATAGTTGAACGTGACAACGTCATAAGAAAATACTGATATGACATGTGGAAGATTTAACATTTATGTTTTAATTTTTTGAAAT
>DWMR01001145.1:0-10107 GCA_018245355.1 Dalla costala | reverse complement strand
GTGACTGTTCTATTACTTTAGAACTAGTATTTCGATGATACCAAACGATAATATCTTCCCAATTTTTTTCTCTTCGTCTACCACTTGTAATAAAACAAATATATTTTTTAGTCTATTTTCTATGATGTTTATTAAAAACATATATAATTCTATTCTATCAATAATCTCATCGACTTTTAATCCACAGACATACATAAAAGTGGAGAGCATATCCAACGAGCTTTCAATGTCTGATGTGAAAGTGTCCATAGTGAACCCACTGGAACAAGAATCTAGACTGAAACTGGACGCACGAGGAGCTGGAGAGTTTATCCCTGAACACGCCGGCATGCACGAAATAGTCCTTACCGTGGATGACATAAGGTACCTATTGTAATCTTTCCTAATCTAAGAATAATTAAAAGCCTTATAAAATAAAAGGGGTTAAACCCACAAACATAATGTACGGCAGTTAAACCCTTTATATATTAAGCCCTCGAATTATAAGGTTCATAAATTGCTCCCAGTAATAAAAATATTAGGTACACCCTAAAATATCCTCCAATACAATACAATTATCCCAGTCTAATGGAAGATCTAATTCACGATTAGCCATCGCGGACGCGTCTCAGTCGTCATTTACGACTCTACTTCACTACCTACTCTCTCAGGCTGGTTTCACACGGTAATATGATTCGCAGTAATAATATCGTTCAAACCAAACCTTGAAGGAATAATAGATCCTCCAAGGTCCAAGATCCTCAAACAGTCCAGGATATGATTCGCGTGATAGAAAATCGCGCACTGAGCTGTCTCAAAGATTGGTATCTATGAGATATGATGTTTGTAACTGGATCGTCGTCTAGAACCGTGTGATACCAACGTTTCATAGGTACCATAATTATTATTGACTTGATATTGGCCCCGGTTTGGAAGGCGCATTTACTTTCGTAGTAAAACTGCAATTGCCTATTAAAGTTTAACAGCAAAAACATTTATTGACTGTTGTAGAGTGGACGGAAGATACTTCTTCAGAGTACTGCCGCGATTAGTCACAGTGCCACCGCCAGGAATGGCTCCTTGTGCAGCTGGAAGTATTGTAGAAGTTTTAGTCAGCGCAACAGGTAATTGTTATCTTTTTTAAACTTGGTCAAAGGTACAAACAAACAAGCGGAAATTAAAAATGTATTTTCTATCAAAACAGGCGCGCCAAGAAGACAAGACATTGACGTGACCGCGCACTCCCCGAGTGGGAGGGCAGTACCGTTGAAACCACGCCACCCCCCTACGTCGGCGCCCGGAACCACCGCCTCCAGCGCCACCTTCCAACCAGACGAAGCTGGCACTTGGACCATCGCTATAACTTACAAGGGCGAGCATATTCAAGTACGTACTTACTTGGAATCACTAACAGAAACCGTGATCCGAGGAAAACTGCATGTCTGAGAGTTTTTCATTAAGTTCCCTAATTCCTAATTAAACCTTGTCAATTTGAGAAGCCGCCTGCAGTAATATCCCCGTAATTGGTGCTGATCGCACCAATCATGATGGAATTTAGAGTTGGATTTGACCAACAGAGTTATATAAATTTCATCCACTTGAATGGTTCTTGTTTAAAACACAGGCAGGCAAAATCCTTATCCCATTTTCTTGGGGTCGGTTCTCCTCACTTGAATTGTACTCCAGTAAAATTAAAAGGAATTTAAAACGCTTTAAATTGTAAACAAAAGTATGTAATCCGTGTACCCCAGTGGCACGTATATATTGTAAGAGGATTTAATTCCCAATACACGTTGGTGTACTCGCTCAATAAGCAGATTACAATAAAGACAATGTTGCCTTTTGTATACGACGTGCACATTTCTCATCACGTTTTCCGAATTCTTAGTCGGTATTTATTCGAGATGTACGCTGGTACCAGATACAGCGAACTTAAAACAAAATAATGATGATTGAACATAATCTTTACATTCCACTAAATCAAACATAAGCATTATACAACAACTATGTTATCCGCTCTATATACCTATATTATGACGATAATATAGATCTCAGACTGCAGGATTTATGTTGAAATTAAAATAAATTGAAAATCAAGGAACTATCAGCTGCACTTTTAAATCCGCTTGAGCTATCAAGATATTGTATTCAATTTTTAATATCATAATTGCTCAGAAGCTCAGAATAATGAACGGTAAACTCTATAAAAGAAAATTGAATTCGTTAATAATATTAACGAGTACGTATAATGTTTGATTAAGTTAATGAGTCTGAAGTGCTTTGAGTTGAACATAAAAGCGTTGCTTTAGTTTTATTATAATGTTGTTTCTCCCGCGTAGATCAATTAGGTATATCATGGCATTTCCTTCCAGGGTGGCCCGTTCACATGCGAGGTGTTTGATCCTGCAGGCGTGCGTTTAAGTCCAGGCGCCCTGGAGGGTGCGGAGCCACTAAAGCCTCACTCGTTTGAGCTGGACACAAGTGGCTGCGGAGTGAAAGGAGACCTGCAACTGGACATCGTTCACGACAAGCGGAGTGTAATGTGCGCCCTGGAGAAACTCTCGGTGACCAAGTACCGGGCTACGTTTATGCCGAAGGCGCCTGGAAAACATAGGGTATGATTGAAGATTAAATATGTTGTCCGTCTTTCTGTGCAGTCTGTTAATGCCGACCACGAATTCATCCAGCTGTCTCAATTGCTTGGGTCGACTCAAAATATCTCATAGTTGTCGAATAGTTGTAGCACACATTATTAGTTTATTTAGTTCCTTCTGCAAGAAACCGCGCGGCTGACTTGATCTTTGACCAAACGCAGCCAACCTAATGTATCATCGCACTTCATCCCAGTAATGTTATTTGAGTGTGTGGAACGGTGGCTTTGTCACGTCCCTATGGGCTCATCTAGTTTCCCACTACTGATCAACTCAGTTGCGGAGTTGAGCAACGAGAAACGAGAACTCAATTCAGATGATTGTATATGTAACCTACCCAACAACAAAACGACTGCGACCGGTGCGCTTGTATAATGTCTGGCATATGAATTCTCGGAACAATAGATAACTGCATGCGTCCCTCCCTCATTTCGTGTCAATGGCGGAAATTCACTTTGATGTTTAATTAGTAATCACATTACGCGTATGCACTTCCCTACCTCCAGGACTAAGCCATTTCGTTTATTATTATTTAAATCGCCTAAACGTCATTATATACGATGTCATGCTAGGATGGCCTTGTTTGAGTAATTAACATTGTTATGAGTTTCACAGCTGTACATTTATTTCAACGGATATGACGTTCACGGGTCGCCACACGTGTTCAGAGTGGGGTCACGCTCGAAAAAACCCCGCAATAGCGCAAGTCCCTCGCCTGCCTACGCAAGAATATCCAGTCCAGGTAGTTTATCTTGTTTAATAAAAATGTATATTTGCAAAAAGGCTTTGCTGGAATGGCCTCAACCACAAAGCTATAACGACACAGACGACCTTATAAAATAACATAGAAATAGCTATGAAAATAATCACAAACACACACGCTCATATACATGATTAAGTCTAATTAAGTCAAGTTCTTATGTAATATTATCTTGTGATAAGGAAGAGTGGGGCCACCAGCCTCAAACATACTTATTATGTTTAATAGGTGGACCCAACAACGGCTTTACTTGTATTTCGAATTTTGTTAAAGAAATAAATATTTTTGTATTTTTTGCATTTGTATTAACGTATCCCAAACGTTCATCGTCCATTTAAGGATTCCCTGTATACAGCAGCACTGCAGTGTTATAGCTCTCTTGAAATAGACAACTGCAAACGCTCTAGGCCGGCACTAACACTTATTAGCTTAGGTATTATTTGATAGTTCTTGCCCCAGCAAGAGTTGAACGCGGGACCCTTCACTCATCTGCTAAGGTCGCTCTGGAAATGTATCGTAGATAGATTGATAAACATGAAATTCGTATTTACCTTAACCTTTCTTGTCTTGTTTCAGTAACTAGATTACGGTCGGAGAGCCCACTCAACCATTACAACGTTTACGAAACTAACACAACAAGTAAACACGGCACGAATTCGGTCGACCGTAGGGAGGAGAGACGCGACTCGACCGACTACTACAAGTCGTCTTTCGGACCGGATGCCAAGGATAAGGCCTACGACGTGACCGATTCCGCGTATTCAAGTTCGAGGTTTAATAAGGAAAGTTATAACACGAGATACGAGCCGGACAGTCATAGGACGACGAGTCCGATAACTTCGAAACATTTGGGAAACGGGTCTCGATTGGATGCAAACAGGGCCGGCAGCCCATTCAGAGCCAGCAGCCCCTATAGAGCGACAAGTCCGATCGGGCGTACAACCAGTCCCCTAACGAGGAAAGACAGCCCTTTGAATAGGACGGGGAGTCCAATTAACCGGTACGTGTGACGCCTGCGATATATCTAGCTAGCGAACTGTTTAGGGCGCGTCAGGCGTGAATTGCGTGTGTTCCATACCTGGATAGCTGGCATTAATTAGAGAGCACCAATCAATTCTCGATATGATTCTCCGGTGCTCGTAGCGTTGGTTGCGTAAATAACACAAAATGAACAGAATTTAATTTACAGGTTGAAAGTGCTCGCTTAATTATAGCTTTGGGCAAAATTACTAACGCTGGATATCCAAATGGAACATAATGTGTATTGCTAATTTAACCTGGATTTATAGATTGATTTATCTATGTATTTATATATTTATTTATCTTTTAAACATATAAGTGACCCACCCGGGAATCGAATACGGGACTTCATGCACGTCAAACACAATTCAAATATTTTTAAGAAATAGCTGCACACGGTTAAGTGCTCTAAATCTATGCCAAATCTCTCCTATCTCCTCTCCTTCTTTCATTCATGAACTAATAAGGCTCTTAAGTTTGCTTTGATGTTCCAAATGATCGTAATAATCTCCTTTCAAACTTGGAACTACAGTTCAACGATTTTACGTCTTAAAGAAATTCTCTCCCTGAATGGAACATAATCTTGAGAAGACATTTTTTAGAGTTTAATCCGATTTGCGTTAATGTCTTGCGCAAACAAAGGGGATGATTAATCATTTTTTAACCGACTTCATAAAAGTAGGAGTTTCTCAATTCAACTATATGTATCTTTTATATTTATTTTTTTGTATGTTCAGTCAAACTTCTTTGTTTATAAACCGATTTTGATTAATCTTCTTTTGTTTGAAAGGGTTTACTTCCCAGGTGGTTCCATGGCCATCAGGTCAGGATCTGATGAAGCGACCTTGGAGAAATCGAGTCTTTAAATTTTATTGAGAAATTCAAATTTGAAGCGAGTTGGGTATTTTTTTATAGTGACTCGTGCATTTGCTTTTAACACACAGAAATGACTGACTTCACAGTATTAGGTGTGGGTACATTAAGAAAATTATCATTATTTATTACTTTGTAGTTTTGAAGTCGGCTTTAAAAATTTTAATTTGTTATTTTGTTTGTAATATCATACCTATTTAATATCTAAATTAAAGACCCGTCTTAATAAAGACTTCCATGGGGACAGGACAGATATTTTGATGTTTAGTGCCATTTTATCTTATGGAAATCCTCCAGGTGTTCTTGCCCTTCTACCAGTCATTATCAGTACGACAGCTGTTTATACTCGAGTAGCTCACTGTCAAACTCGTCTCAGCCCCTCTAGGGTATATTCAGGCGTAAACTCATATCGGACAAGATGTAGTCAGGCGGAAAACGTGCTAGAACAGTAGCCGGATCATAATATCTTGCGATAACCCCGCTCGACCCGGATAGCCACGTCACAAAGTTTGGCTCTATAACTCCGGACGTCCGACGGTCGCATGATTATACCGGAGTGCTATATAGGGCCCTCAACCGCTTCACTGACCAATTGTTTAAGATTAACTAGAGAAACAGCAGGTTATCATCAGGTTTGCTACATTTATGCAAGATTGCCTCCTGACCTATATATGCGAGTAAAATTTACATACTGCGCACAGTTCAATACTAACCAAATATTAAATTTGAATATTCAGAGTCGGCAGCCCTACGGAAAGATATAGTCCGGTAACATCGACAAAGCGGGTGGTGGAGAAGCGCACAAACTACAAGGTGTATAGTTCGTACAGCGGCTCCCAAGACAATCTGGATCAGAGCAGTCCTTTATCATCGCTGGAAACCGACCGCGTTCGCAGATATGGCAGCCCGGGTGAGTAGGCGATGACAGGTATAGAACTCACAGCATAATACAACATCCATACGATAGATACACTATGCACAACGTTGAACAGGATTCTCGATGTGTACAGCAATAGAAACGAGAGAATCACTAACTAATGTCATTCATGCACGACTCAATCTTCTTGACTTATGAGTAAATGTAAATGTATTGATAATCCAATTATTTCCGACACAACTCAAAGTATTATAGGGTATGTATTGGAAGTAAGTATACCTACTTACTACTACTACTACTACAGATTCGTCTGTAGCTGAGAAATACAACAAATCAAAATATATGACATTTATAATCAAGGTTTTTATCGTGGACCCAAAAATATAATTTACTTATTTTTCAACGTTGCTCAGTTGCTTTTTATTTCAATTTAGAGATAAGAGGGGTTCTTTAAATTGCGTTGTCGAGAAACGATTACGATGCACGGAAGCAAAGCGACGAGCCTCTAATATATTATTGTTAAACTGGATTTTATGGAGGTCATATTGCGGTTTTATTTTTAACTAGGTAGCAATTTACAATTTTATATTTTATTTTGTTTGCTGCTCGAATGCAGTGCACAGTTATTTATAATCCTCCCTTAAGTAGATAGGAGCATTGTTCTGCAATGGGACATAAAACTCAGTTGGAAATAAAAAGCTATGGCAATATTTTCTGCTCAATCGCAATTGCATTTGTCTATTCTTTTCTTTTCAATTGCAATCTTACAGGAGGCGGTGATACCGGCGATCCTGGGGGGAAGCCTTATCGAGGGAGAAAGGATTCCTGGGACTCAGTGGAGAAAACAAGACAGATGCTAAACGCTAGCAGGTGAGGTTGCCACTTGCAAAGCAAACAATCAAAACTTACAAGCAGAATACCTTTACACGGGTTGTTTCTACTCTTTATAAATAAGGCACAAATTTCAAGAATATTATTTTAAAAAAATATTCACATGCGCATGGTCTTACCACATAAATATTACGTGAAAGCATGAAAGATGGTTCGTTATATGAAAGATCATCACTTATAAATCCTTCAATCCTATCCTACTATTATAAATGCGAAAGTTTGTGATGATGTTTGTTTGATACTCAATCATGCAAAAACCGTGAAAAAGGATATAGGCTATTTTTTTTTTAATCATCCGCGGAAAGGTTTGTATTTAAGAGGAAAGTTTCTATGCAAAACCAATTTTACGTGAGTCAAGCCACAGAGAAATTCTAGTAATAAATAATACTTAAACTAAACTATTTTGGTCTTGACAACAGTTGAACGAAAATTATGAGGTTTCTTCCAGACATTCAACACTTAGGGACATGTTGTAACAAATGATAGTCTAATACTTTGACTAGTAGTTATGTATATGTCAGAAACAAAGAAAATCTGATTCTGATTCAAAGAAAATGCAACATTTTAAACAAAAAAAAGTGTTTGCGTGACGCTAGTGTACATAATACTCGTAAGTGTTCGATGACACATGACTCTTTCAATGCAAGTCACACTGGTGTAGGTGAAATCTAATGTCAGATGCTATATCTAGACACTGAAATCTTTGGCTTAAAGTTATTTCATAGATAGCGAGTATTGATTTGAGCTCAACTCTTCTTTCACCCCTTTGTGCTTATTTCTATTGTTAAAATATCCTCGAGATAATTATTTCAAATACGAACGGAATATTCACAGCAATTTGAATACACACGATGAAGGCTTTTGTGAAGAAAGTCCATCAGTAGGTAATAAATCATAGATATGAATGGGTATTACAACATCAAAGAACCCGGGCGGAATATTGAATTTCCATTAAAGCGCGTCAAAGTTTCATCGAAGTGCGACGTCGAATGTTAAGAACGTTTTGTCACAAGTTTACGCATGGCGATGTGAAACTTGTCGGTGTTCCTGACCCCTGGAGGGTTACTGTCAGTTACAGTTTCTTCCATTGCCTCTTGTTACTTCAGCTTTTGTTACTGTTTAGGAAGTATTGAACTAAGCAAGCAGATGAAGCGGTCATAGTCGTTCGGCGAGATCATAACCGATCGACCAGATCAAACCGCGGCGGCCGCGGTCGGTAGTTGGATGGATCAATGGCAAAATTTCATTAGCACTTCCGTGCTTCGGAGGGCACGTTAAGTCGTCGGTTGCTTTATCTTTAGATAACAGTCGCTAAGCCTTATGTCGGAGACTCTCGCTCCAAGGGAAAGGAAAAACTACCGCACTAACAACGGAGCAGAGGAGTGGAGTACGATCCAGGCCTCGTCAGTTATGAGGACCGCGAAGGGTCGCTAATGGGAGCAGCCAAGCTAAACAACACATTGAATTAAAATACCTACTTCTATGGACTATATTAATATTTCAATGACAGTATTCAAGTATAACATCATCAAGTACTTACCCTATTTATTCAAACCCTACCCTTACCCTATTTTGTTTCCTGCCAAAATACACTCGTGCGTTCTATAATGTCCGTCGTTAACTTTTTCATCCTGCCATAGCTTGGAGCCCGCGCCGGAACGGCACGGACAAAGCACGTTGGACCGCGAGACGCTGCGCAACACTCAAATGAACAAGTTCACCGACTTCTCGCGTGACTCGTTCAACCGACAACTAGACCGACTAGCTGATGACCGCGAGTCGGACACCTACACCAGTCGGGTAAGTAAACTCCTGGCAACCCTGTTTTTTATAAAAGATGTAAACAAAGTGGCGAATGGGAATACAGTGGTCTACTGCCGGCCATAAACTCCAGTAATAAACCTTGAATAGGACTGTTCCATTTCGTATAATTTTTTTGTCTATTGGTCTTCAATATCTTGCTACTGCAAAGAACCGAGATGTTCGGCTCTTGTACAATCACTCTTGTAATGTAACTACACATGTCGCCTGAACAAGTTCACCGACTACTCGCGTGACTAGCTGGATCGACATCTTGACCAACTAGCTAACGACCGCTGCGCTGGTCAGACACCTAACCAGTCGTGTAAGTAAACCGTAAGTTCCTAACTAATCCAAACTGTGGTTTTAGTGGCTTCTATATAAACAATCACACACGATTAAATCGATTGTTTACTTTACACAAAGCTCTTCGAGCTTTTGTCTGATCTGAACTGAGAAAATTTAGAACCAATTAGTGGCAGACGCGTTGACCACGGTGCTTCAAGGAGGTGGAAATGTACTAGTAAAGGGGTTAGTAACCAACAATAGATGTCGAAATTTCTTCAAAGGCCTCTCAAGATTCTAGCGAAAGCTTTAAAAAGTAAGAAATCTGTGCAGTAGGTACCTACCTTGTACCCTTTACCTTTGCATTCTTTACCTGGCATAAGCATGTCTATCTAAATCTGCTCCGATAAAATAATAGTACTTACTTAATCTATGGAATTTAACATCTTATGAGGTGATAAAATACCATAATACGTTTAAATAGTTATAGGCTGCATATCACAATGAACAACGAATATAATCGAACCTGCTCAGCATCCTATCGCACAACTCGGAATAGAAACTCGACCGCTTAGTTAGACGAAGACCACAACACAACCCAGATACTAGAAGTGTGAGTAAACGTGGTGCTTAATAATAAAACTTTATCCCGTGTGCGAGTGTGTAGATGTCAATTAGTTTACTTGTGCAGCTGACGTTTGACAATGTAGGTGTAGCGCAGTTAATAACTAACTATTAACCCTGCCTCACCTTCTCTTTTATTCTGTCCTCTACCCAAAGGTTGTCTGGAAGAGATCGCTCTTTAGCTATAAGACCGCCTTTTGCACTGTGTCTTGTATAGTGTTTTTATGTTGCTGTAATTACTTCGCGTGTACCAGGTGGTAAAACCAGGTAATAGTACCTGAGTTCGCCCGGGGAGGTACCACCGCCGCACCTTTTTCCACCGTAAAATAATTGTTTTCCAACAATTG
>DWMR01001144.1:0-10107 GCA_018245355.1 Dalla costala | reverse complement strand
TTAGAACTGGAGCAGTGTGGTGGAGTACGCCCTCGACCTCCTTTGTTATTTATGAGATCTAGCCCTGCAGTGGATTACTAATGAGTTATTGCCAATATAAAATGCTTACCAATGGACTGTACTATTTCCTCCTCTGCGGGCGCGGCGCACCACTGAACCAGATCTTGGAAGAACTCGCAATCCGAATCGTGAAACATTTCGCCCTGGGATAGTGGCTCCAATTTCAAAAATTCCTGAAATTAGCAGTTTCTATGTGAATATTCTTGCTCGTAATTCGAGGCCAAAATCAACAAATTTCTTAAATAAAACAATAATATATAAAAAAAGGTTTTTGTTTTTACTCACGGCACTGCCGGCTGCACCTTACCTCTGAAAAGCTGGCTGTGGCGACAGGCGATGACAATGTCGGTACTGCGTTTGAATCTACAACCACTCCGGTTGAACCGTTCACCTGTTGACTCTTTCCGTGCTTTAAACGATCTATTTCTACCACTTTCAAAATACTTTGAGTCTTGTGACTCGTTTGCGAAAAAACCATATCTTTTGGTGTTTGAGTTGAACTGAGATCCGATATCGTCGCTCCGACTCGGACGGGTGATCTTTTGAGCAACCATTTTGAATAGAACTACAAACAAAAATGATACGACGTAACATAATGTGCATATTCATAATGAAGCGAGGTTGGGAGATGGTAAGGTTGACACGATTGTAATAAGGTGTTGATGTTGATGAATGTTGGTGAAAGATGTTGATGATTAAATTATGATTATACCGTTGAATAGTTAGCATTCTTTGTGTTCTTGTAAATTGTTAATTATGAGATAATGTTCTTAAATACAACGGATTTAATGTATCGCATTATTGTCGATATTAGATCAGATATAAATGAGTATTATTCTGCCTATTGAATGTTTAGATGACTGTACGATTTTCAAAAATGATGCTATGTCAGGTATTTAGGTTCCTGATGCCATAAGTACAAATTTTCCATGATATATAAATACTTTTTGTTTCTACTAATATATTATTTATACGGAAGCGGTATCTGTAGGTATGGTTAATATGTGTATTGTTGATTACGAAATCTAAAGTGATTATCTACTTGGCGAGTAGTTCAAGAGGCTAGAAGTTACTGAAGTTACCAAGACAGAACCACTTTCCCTGATATAGGGAAAGCTAAACAAACTATAGAAAAAATTAAAGTTCAATCCATGTCCATGTCCATGTGAAATGCCAATGAATGGTTGCATGTAAATTTATTTCATCGTTGATAAATATTTCTTTCAGTTTCCCTGTATATGTAATCATTGTCTTCATCAATTACATCTTACCTAAGACGTATACCTAGCATTAGTGTATTCGGCTTAATTGATTTGCCTAAATTGGTCAATTTTGTGTTTTTATGCATACCAATAATGATTTTTAAATTATATTAAAACGATAGCGATGCGATACATTAGCAATGAAATGACAATTATAATTAAATGATTGATGTTTTTATCATACATCACTTTCGTACATCACCAATTCTTGTTTATGAATCGTTAAAAATCGTTAAGTAACTAGTTGGGTTCTAATTACACTTGTTTTAAGTGATTGAAAACATTCTATTCCATGAGATAATTACTTTAAATTTTCCTGATCGTTAATTTTTAATGAAGTTAAATTGTTCTTTTCTTTTAATTTGAACATAATACTCTACTAATTGTAAATGCTATTAGAGAAAAAGAAAATTAAGCTGAAGTGATGGTATTGTTGCCTCGGGAACGAGTCTTCAATCTTCTGATACTGAAACAGAAAGGGGTTAGGGTGGAACAGACCGCCGTAGCGGTGATACTCACTTCTTTGAACTCTCCTTGAGTTCCTAAGGAAATCTTAACCCTTTAGGCTCCCAACCGACAAGCGTTCCCAACGGTAGGCCTGAAACAAGAAACAACGCTAATTAGCAAGTGATCGATAAGCACAAGGAATCTGATGATCACAAGAACAAGACTTCCTTGAACGATTGAACTTACTAAATACTTATATATACTCTTGTATTCTCGTCATGTCCTAGGCATTTATTTATAATTATATTCCGTGAGAAACACGGAATACAACTTCAACGGAACTTCAAAGTTCTAGCCTCTTTATTTTGTTTGCTACAAATAGGTCCGTCGTCGCCTTGAATATTAAAAAATGTTGATACCATTTCATTCGATATTTTTCCACCAACGTCATTTTGTTCGATCGTATTTCGTCATAATGGTCTTATTTTATGCACGTGTTTGATCAACTATTTTATCTTTATCTGGTTTCTATTTGTTTAAAATATGTATATTATTATTTATATTCGTTCTTAGTATTACTTAAGTACTTAATAAATGTCTACTGTGTTGGAATTTTTATTAATAGTAACATAGTAACAACATAATAAAAACCGAGGCAAATGACTATCATTAGTTCGTACTCAAGGTCTTCGCTTGTGTTTCAAATCATCACTATAATGGCTTTAGGTGTCGTTATGAGAAGCCTGGTGGATAAACCACGTTGTCTTGTTGCAGTTTACAAATTTACTACTCAGGCATTAAGTAAATGGATTTGCTACTGTTGTATACGCATAAAATAATATGTGTAGGTAAACAAAAACAGAAATCACGTTATCCATGGCAGCTGGCAGGTCTATTAATCTGTTTATTCGATCCGACTATGCAACCGGTTTATTTATCTTATTTCATATCATCGTAGGAACCTTATTAGAATAAAATGAAAATGTGGACAATACCGGTCACCTGACACGCCATGTGAATGTGACGCGTTGTAACATCCGTAATACTTTTAAATGGTTATTTTTCCACATTTTATCATTGTTATTCATTACGCAATAGACTATCTAACAACAAATCACTAAGTACTTTCGCGTCTATCGTTTGTTATTATATTTTTCCAGAAAAAGACATGAAGATTCTATCGTAATTGGATTTAAAGATATTAAAAGCGACCATATTTTGTTCTCCATAAGCGCTTCGTAACGCGCACGCGGTCATAATACCAATGTAATCATATTAGCGGTTATCAGCTTATTGTAGGCAAGTTGATAGTCGACCTCGAGGCCTCGCGAGTGGCGTCCCACGACCACCTACGCTATTATCGATTAATTTAAAACCGCTTACATTTTTATTGCTTACTTAAAACACTAATCGCATTCAACTGAATCACGATGCGGAATGCCTATATGCAGGTAGAGCAATATGCATCAGACTTGGAACTATGCCTAGGCACATGAAATGTTTAGTATTTCAGCAATAATTTATTTCCGAATTCAAAAACAAATATACCATTTCTAGCTATCTACTGTATTTCCATACGTGTAACCCTGCCCACACTTTCACTAGTAGGAAGGTCGACTGTGTCTGTGTGTGTGTGTGTGTGATATCGCAGTTAGTAGCAACAGATTTCACAACTCCCGTATAAAAATGTGGAAACCGGTTTATTCTATGGACCAACCCCGAAACATTCCGCTGTCAATTATTTATACGATCGATTTGGTTGTTTAATACGGGGCGATCGAAAGAAAGATCGCTGTTGTTTAATTTTGAGACCAATCGATGTTAAATTCACTACGGGAAATGTTACCAAAACTTGTAATTTTTTGCTGTTCAACTATACCATGAAGAAAAAACTTATCAACCGACTTCTACGTTCAATACGGCAAACAAAGAGTTCATCTAAGAGTTCAATAAACCTTGAGATAAATCGGTCGTGCATTTTTAGGTGTCATGTACTAAAGACGTGTCAATATTCTTTATACTAAATTACTGAACTTATCAATTCCATAGATTAGATCACGTCCACGAACTTTTATGACCGACCTATTGTATGTCCTAATCAGCCGTTTCGTTCTAAAGATATTGATAGCGATTCGTAAATCGGCCTGAACTTCCGTCGGTAAAAAGTGGAACGGAGAATTTTATTTCACGACCACCGCAAATGTCCTTGCCTTAGTCCAATAATAGTGCTTCCCGTCTAAATGATACCTATTTTGCATAAATATACAGTTTAAAAATCCAGTTCACATTATTACCTATGTTATTTTAGTTTAAAACATTGTAAAAAAAGGCTAAGCAAAGTATAATATAAAAAATGTAAATTCGCCGAGAAGAAAACTCGTTCCATACACACAAGACAACACGCGGAAACGTGAGCGGTCAGGTTGAGTCCTGTTACTGCGTCATACAGTTCCACTCACTGGCACTCAAGCATTTCCACTCGGCAGAGATAACATGGACACGCTTTGATCGGACAAAAGAAAATGCAAATCGACTGTAGGTAATTATGGATAATTACATTAATTACGACTCACCTTAAAAAAAGAGATATTTTATTACATGAGCACTCGCGCGAAGATATGATTTAAGTCACTCCTTAAAATAAATGAAAAAGAATAACTTGCTGAGAGCTTGAATTTAACGCCTTAGATATTGTAAATTAAAACTTTCGAGATGTTTCAAGCACTTTCGAAAATCTGACAAGCGTGCGCTCAATAAGAGCCAAGAAAATATTGTGCAACATTTGGTGCCGAGCGGCTCGAACAGTTTTCCTCGTTCCCCACCATTCACAATTGTGTTCTAAAAATATCTCGGCTCGCTCGCGATTGGCTCTTTCACATGACGTCAACTCGATGAGCCAATAGCGTCGCCCGCTATTAGAGAGTCACGAGACCGCCGCGTTTTCATTATAGCTATACTCATGCATATTATATGTAGTCCTGGTCTTTCGCAAACAACAAGTAAAGAGCGGATTGCATGGGGGATTTCACGTAGATATAAACTCGGGTAACCTAATGTTTTGCTCGTGTGAGTCATGCTAAAGCCAGAGCAAATAAATGCGGACTTATGAATACTAACTAACAAAACTGTGTCTGCTTTTACCATCCACTCATCATCTTTTCGGGAGAAGTGCATATTGGTAGAGACTGGCATCTGGTATTGATCTAAATACTAAATGTTATTTTACCATATTTTCTTCATTTAAACGAGCCAAATAATTCAATAAATTATTCCATCTGTCTAGGTACCTTAATTCACTTAATTGGCACTACTTCAAGCGGTCCTATCAGTCCTATGGCCTGTGAACTCAATCGTTTTTCCGCTATCTATCTTAGGTCAACAGGAGGTAAGCCGTGGTCCTAAAGTAAGGCATGATCGTTATAGGTATGGGTCGTCGGCCAAATCAATCTTGAATCTTGAACCACTGATGAGTTGAGAGTTATGTTGTTCTTAAAATACGAGTATCACAGTCAAGGATTTGGTAACGTAGGAAAATATCGATCATCCAAGCGTTGGCGGGATTCTATATTATAGTAATATTACTGAGTTACTAAGACCATCCTGAGACTCTACCAGGTTTCCTAAAAACGGCAAGTAAGCTTAGCATACTGGAATTTTTAGGAAGCTATTACAAAATATAGTAGTAAATAGTAGCTAATGCAAAGAAACTTCTTCGTAATTTCAATATGGAACGATTGTGAAGCCCCTTCATTTCCATTTGCCTTTAAGTGTAGAAATTACAGGTATTTTTTTAAGTAATCTTGATCAAGTGGAATGTCAATCCATAAGTAATAGTTGATTTCCTTAATGTAGAGACAGTGGTTTCACCAGTCTCTAAAAGTTGATTGAGATATTTGAGATCACATTATATTGTACTGAGGTGAGAGGCGTGAGAGCTCATGGCTACCAAAAATTAAGATTTCATTAAGCATTAAAATTGACTTCAGTTTGACTAGAGAAAACAATAAAGTGTGCTTAACTAAAAAATAAATAAATAAAACTGTAAAACTGAAAATAAAAACTTATTAAGGAGTATCAACGAGTAGCCAAGCCAGTGAGTTTCATAATTTGGAAAAACTTTTAACAAGTACAAAATATATCTGTAATAATTTCAAAGGAACAAAAGTCTGCAAAGGGACCGACAGAAGTGATCGAATTGAACTATTAATCAAGAAGTATTTGAAATGACAAGAAGCAAAAATCTGTACCAAACTTTAGTCTAACACTGTAAGTAGATAGATGTAGGTATTTGTTTTGCATTGAAATGACTCATGCCCTTGGAACATTGAACAAGTTGAATGACCTTATTACTTTAGCATGTAAATGATTGAGGATATTGAAGATCAGCACCACAACAATATGACTTCGAACAATATGACTTAATATGAATGATATCGGTCATGACGATAGCGTCAGTTTTATGACGTCATATCATATCAAATAATAAATCATCGAAGTATTTTAAACAGAAAATGAATGTAGTACATATAAACCATGTTATGTTTATGTAGCAACTAAGCGATAAAATTGGACTTGCGACACTGCAGCAGATTCTATGAAACCGTAATTATCTAACAAGATTATACGCGACACATTGCTGTGTTATAGAGGGAAGGCGTGAAATATACGCTCATAATGTTGCAAGAATGAAACATAAAATACTTTACTCAGAATGTTATGAATTTCATCTTCAATCTACCGCGGGTCACCTCCTCTCAGAGTGGGTTAACAATATTATCCACTGTGCTGGCCATTTTCATTTGGACATTGTGGATAACACTCATCATCGACATTTAATTGTTTAAAATACTCATAGCAAAAAGCCAGAGGAGCCTGGGATTGAGACCCCAGAGCTAGGTAGGAAGGAGCTGTAATCTTAACCACTCGCAGCTATCGTTGAGTAATTAAAATGTATCGTTATTATTATTATTTATTATATCTAGCATATTATATCATAAACATAATAGGTTCTCCAACCTAATGCGTTTACCTTTTACTTAACACTTTTTATTTGTACGTACTTGCTGGCAGCTGTGCGAAATACAGCAGGCGAGGAGCTAAATAAATCAAGACTACAGTCCGAAGCCAAGACATCATTGAGCAAGGTCAGTCAGGGCTCGTACCAATGGTGCCTCCCGAATCAATACCAATCTACATAATGGTACCGCAAACAACACCTGTCTCCGTACGGATGCGTATTGAACAGGGATGCCAGCGATATTCATTCCAACACCGAAGGGTTGCAAATTTTACCTCTAATTAACTGGCAGAAGTACCTACTCAATTAGTGACATATCATGCCTTACCTCCAGAGAGTCATATCCCAACATACCTTGAAGGAATAGACTGGGATATAATATATGCGGGAATCCAACAAAGTATCCATACTGCTTGAAGTAAAGCCACCTTAAAAATTTCTTTTGGAGTTTCTCCACCATGAGCTTATGTTTACCAATATGTGAGCTTCAGATAACTGCGTTCGTTTCCAGCTTGCTTCTAAAATAGCTGTAATACAATATTTTTATTTCGGTTGAACTTTCAAGGTCTTTCGCTTGCCTTAATACAAATCGAAGTGATTTGTAGGACTTCGTTGTCAGAGTACCTACAAATAAGACTGGTGAAATTGAGGTTAGGACTCATTAAGACCCCTGAGTTATATACATAGCAATAACGGTCGGTACGTATGTTATAGATCTGGGTAGGTACCCATTGACTACCTAGGCAAACAAATGACGTCACGAAACGGCCTTCAACGGTACACGGAGACTGTAAAATTGTCGACTAGGTTGATTATGAGACATTAACTACTAGACGGCATTCACCCAGCAGGGCCTCTAACAACACGGCCGGCGGCGCGGCGTTTGGATTCGCTGAATCATCGTGATAACGATAAAGGTAAATTACGAAGACATGCGAGCGTATAATAATCGCATGCATACTTAAATTGCATTTAATCATAACAAAAACAGGATTCAATAAAATAAAGATAAAGAAAGATAAGAGCACAAAAGGCTTTGAACATCAATTGACAGCATAAAACTGTATTGATAGATACATATTGTCACCAGAATATTGTAACCGTCAGATGATAATAAACCATGGGAGATGCATGATCCCCAGTGACCATTAAAATAGTCAATCTTCCATTAAACCAATACACTAATAAGGTAGAGTGTTCAGGCCGTCGTAATATGTTCGCAATCAATTTATTAATGCGGAATCTTGTGATCGTTCACTTTGATACTTAGTAGGTCGGTGTGTATCTACTGTGTAGTGTACCATGAGATCCTTAGGTCGCCGGTCGTTATTATACAATATACGCTATTATACGTAATGGCAATGGGTTATCTCCCTCGTTCCGAGTTCTATAGCAAGATAAGGCGTCAAAGGTTTGAGTGTTCTATCACAGATTAGATGTTCTGTTTCTTGGAAGTTTCATCTTTTAAACTAAGAAGTGCCTTGAATAAATGACTAAATATATATAAGAAGAAGGGAAGATTGTCCAGAGTTTGCCTATGTTTCACTCTGTAGTGCTGCTCAGAGCTCACAGCTGTAACTCTGTACCTTCCTTCACGTAGATCGGAAGGCAAGTGGTTCTCGAATGATGAGTACATTGACGAACGAATCTTTCATTTCTGTCACGACCTATTCGAAATAGCCCGTCGCCACTAAAATATGTAGGGCATCTAAATATAGAAGAATGTAGGTAAATGATCAAAACAAATTCAGGAAAAATCGAAGATGTTTTTTGTGAAGATATAAAATGTTTTTAGATATTACTACATTTATATAGAACTCTACTGGATCTTCTGGCTCTACTTCGCCTATATATATTATACCTACTAGCTGAGCTCACTCGACAGACATTGTCTGGTCCAAATTTAAATTACCCCCTAAGAAACCTCACTTTTAGTTTTCAAATTTTCCGGGGTACTTTTCCAAAATTTCTTTCTCTGAAAACCTTGTGCTGGGTTTCTGACAATAACGAACACACAAATAAAACAGCCTAATCGATCGAGCCGTTTCAAGTGACGATCGTACATGCTTGTTTATTATTTATATAGTCATATTGGTCAACCAGTTAACCTACAAAGAATTAATGATATTTCACCCGCATCAACGGATTATTTTTTTAAAGAGACTTTGTAAAGGAGACGGCCAAAATGTATCAACAAAAAATGTAAAATCCCCAGAGGAATAAATTGATTACCAATGGGTTATTTTTATCTGCAATGGTCGTTTTTGTCGCTAGCAAAACAGCAACTCTCAAATCGTACCTACTTATATTATTATATTTTACTAAGGTTGAAGCAGCAATAGCAATGCGTGTATCACAAAGCAGGTTTGAACTTGTTAAACTAGTTGTAAACAGTGGCACGAAATGGGCCTTCATCATGAAACGCTAACCGAAGTCTGAAGTCTATCGTAATCTTAAATCTGTTGCTGACTGAGCAAATCATACACCGAAAATTTTCTTTCTCGCTTTATAAGTATTCATGAGTTCTACACACAATTTTTAACTGTCACCAAAATATAGAAACAAATAACAGTGCCGTGCATGAGTGTGTAGATTAATGGCAGTATATTTTACTTGTTTGGGTTATAAAAGAGTTTAAAATTTAAAAACATAAGAAATTAAAATGGATTATTGTCGCTTCAATGTCTGTCAGTCTGTCTGCTACAGGTATCTAGCGCCTAAATGAGTTAAGGACATGAAATATTAACAAAATACGTTTTAGGTCCAAAACCAAAATAAAATTACAATATACAGGGTGAATTTTTCAAGTGGTAAGGCCAAGGTAGGCCAAATCCGAAACTACGAGGATTATCGAAAAACGCTGAAAGGAGTCTCGGTGCCGAGTTTGATAAAAACAAAAACTGCATCATTACATTTTTGAAAAAAATCATTTACGTCGCCGGAAATCGAACCCGTTGACTTTGAAGAAAAAAACCATCCTGCATTATTGCACCTACTGATAGTGTCCATGATATGGATCATATTATAGAAAGTAATGCTATACGGCAAAGCAAAGGAAAAGGTGGAATTCTGTGGTTTTCTTCTAAATTCATACATTTTAACTCTCTCTCTCTAGTAAGGAACCCCTACATTTTCATATATATGAATAAGATTTTCATGTAAGTTATTACTTGTCCAATAAACCGGTTATGGAACGGAACGTGGACCTGCAATCTCGAACGTGTTTGGATTGTGTCCACTTCCACGTATTCTTCAACGAGTTGGCCGGTGAAAGTGCTAATAGTACGAGATCCCACTGCAAATTTCCGTACCCATCGCGTA